>JAUMGZ010092890.1:0-17942 GCA_032359645.1 Pododesmus macrochisma
CAAAGTCTTGTCGCACCTCCCTTGCCGTGTGGTACCGCAAAGTCTTGTCGCACCTCCCTTGCCGTGTGGTACCGCAAAGTCTTGTCGCACCTCCCTTGCCGTGTGGTACCGCAAGGTCGTCTCGCACCTCCTTACTCTACGGTACCGTAAAGTCTTGTCGCACATCCCAAATTGTACGGCACCGCAATATCTTCTCGCACCTCCCTTACTACACGGCACCACAAGATATTTTGCACAACCATGCTTTACGGTACTGCAAGGTCTTGTAGCACCTCTCTTGCCTTACGGTACCGCACGGCCTTGCAGCTGCTACATACAATTCGACAATATTCAAGTTGTATATTAATCTTTAATTATTCAAATGACAATGCATATTAATTTGATATTAATCAACAGGTTTAAGAATGAATCATACTGTTACAAGTTAATGGTGATTCGATTTTAGTTGTGTTCCCTTGTATACATGTGAAAATCTTATCTACATTTTCGCTCAATGACGTGCTTGAGATAAGTCAAAACTGTTAACTGTTCATCGTCCTAAATCCCAAGTGGATATATATTGACTCTTAATCGACATTTCCTTAAACATGTGATATCTTGAGTTCAGGATGACATTTGTTTGCGACAAATATCAATAAAACGTTATGAACCATGCGTGTTGTTGTTTTTGTTGCCAGGATAAGGACGCACCGTCTGGACTCGTAACGCATATCCCATAGCCTGTCATAGACACGCATGCATGTATACATGCACATTGCCATCGGTGACTCGATGAATCGATTGGGCGGGTAATAACTTCTGTTGTAATCGCATTCAACTTTGAGCTTCGCAACAATTTAATATTTTTCAAAGTTTACGAGGTGCTATGTGTTTAAAACAAAAAGTGCAACATTTCAGGCAACAATTTGCCAACTTAATCTTTAGAAATGTTTAACAATTTTTCAATATCCGGGTTGAAACAATGCGCTCTCTATTGCAACATTTGAAGAGTGTTTGTTTGCGCATTCATCTGTCTAGAAGAATAAACTGTAAGAGATTTATTGTCTATGTTATCTTTTTAAGAGCTGAATTCTCTTACATTATCCAAAATGGTAAATGTTGATTATTTATCTTGCACCTTTTTTTCATTAATAGATAGCATTATTTTCCCCTGAGGGTGTATGTGTCCGCACGTATAATACCATTTCAGTATGATCGGAATTCTTGTGTTAAAAAAAACACTGCAATTTTCAATAACTAGATTACCAGAGGTGAGTAAATCAAATTGGAGAGGTGTACTTTTCATTTTGACGAGTTATGATTAGGTTTTCTAAGAAAAGGCATTCGTAGAACTGAGTATGATTTTAGTCATGTTCTTGCCTTGATGTGTATTAAGTTTCTGTTATAAAGATAGAAATGTAGAATGCGTTTTCAGTTTTCAACTTCAATTGTCAATTATCTTGCTTGCCAAGTTCCGCTACACTATACGTTTTTCTACTATATGATGAACGAACTGAAAGGGTATGGTTCGTATACGTTGGCTGGCGAAGAGGTTTTCAGAGCGTTGTTTGTCTTCAGACGATGCACCTTGGATTAAATCAGTTAGAACAATGAATGTTCTACTCTGGAAAGAAAGAAAAATATATAGTTTCTATAAACTACGTATGCAGAATAAGGAAGGAAGAAGGAAGGAAGGAAGGAAGGAAGGAGAGAGAGAGAGAAAACTATATCAAATTTGAACTAGAGTTTTTAAAAGGGACACGAAGACGAGTGTAACAAAATTAACAACAGAACTTTTGACTTACATAGCTTAATTTATTTTCCTTAAAAAGCTTTTTTTGTAAGAAACGTTCCATCCGGGTTATAATTTATAGAGAAAATCGCTAATTCAGAAGTACGAAAGTCATCACTAGACAACAATTGCCTAATCTACCAAAACCAACTATAACACAAAACCACAACAGTCGTCCATCACAGAGCATGGTCAAGGATGTATTGTGTGATTAGAAGTGTTATCAACGAGATAAAGATTCCCTTAACCAACATGAATTGTAGAATTTTAATATTATACGATGACATCTTTATAATACATAAGAAAGTTTACACCGTAAGAAAAAGATACCGACCGTCGTACATTTGTTGCAAAATACCTTCTTTCGGGGTGATGCGGGGTATAAACAAACACGTGAGAGTATTTTGTGAAACATCTTGTAATTCGTGTTTGTATAAACTTCACACTTTGAGGAATCTCAATATAATTATCATAGCAATGGTCAGGGGGTGAATATATCTGTGTTCCGGAGAGTTTTGATACAAGACGCCTCTTGACATAAATATGTACAAACATTACTCATCTCTTAGTGGAATGTTTTGATTTTAACCTCTTATTTACTCATCAGAACTGAGGAGGTGGTTTCCGCTTGATTTATAGCAAGTTTATTAAAATTTATTTACTTTCTAACAATTCAAATTTTAAGGTTATTCAAATTATATCAATATTACGTTCAATGACTTAGCCTGGTTCCCGCCTTGTGTAAATTATCTTCAAGGGAGAGTATTCAGTGACTTGACCTGTCACCTGGCTTCTTAGAATGGTCTTCACGAAAGAGCATTCATTTACTTAGTCTCGTACCTGCCTTTTTCAGACTGATATTTACGAAAGGGCATTCCAGTGACGTATATTTACGAAAGGGCATTCAGTGACGTAGCCTGGTGCCTGCCTTCTCAAAATTACCTTCACTGGAGAGCATTCTGGAATGGCAGATGCGTGGCTTTCAATGACTTGGATAACAGCGTGAAGCGTCATCGTGTGATGCTGAAAATGCATTATTACATCATTATCTGACACTATTATTTTATTGAGATGTTATTGTTCAAAATAAAAACTTTCAAATTGCTATAAAAAAAACATTCCACCTCAATCCTTGCATATTTTTAATGTCAATCTTTCTTCTCTCCATTTATCCCGCTTTTGATTCAAAACAGGTATAGGTCCGAAGGAAGAATTAAGTGCCGAATTAAGTATAAATATTGTTACACTTTATGCTGAATCTTAGTCAATCTTCTTTTGTTCTAGCCCTATCATGACATCTCATTTATCCAAAATAAATTGTATTACACGTCAAGAACTACCTTAGTTAATCAGTTTCATGAACAAATCAATTTCTATCCATTTTTGTAGGCTTTAACCTGTGCATGTTAAAAATTGAAATGTACATGTAGTTGTACATTTCCCACGATTGATTTACGTCATAATTGATCAGTTACACGCTAAAACACATAAATGTCGGCAGGTGTATACAGTTCATAAAGGAATTCTCGTTTCGCTGCAATCAAATGCTTACTGCGTTGATTTTTACGACGTAATGTTAATATGACCTGAAATATGAATTGTTTGTAATGGAAATCTTCTACACGATTTGACACTTAGGTTGAGTTTTATAGATCGGATAGTGGCTGGCCCCGCTGATACGTGTATATCAAGTTTTATAATAGTTCTTAAAGGAGGGGCAGAGTTATTTGAAGAAGCAAGTGTCTTTGAATATAATGACGTCACGTACGTTTTTTCTACTACATTATCCAGGAATAACGGTGAATGTATATTAAGAATGGAAGATATTTGGAGAGCACAAATAACCACAAAGAAATGGCATTTTTGATTGAAATATGTAAATAAATGTTCAAAATGATAATTTTATTTGTGAAGGGGGTTGGGGTGGTTAGAAGAGACTGATATCAGATGAGAGCTCGGCTACTACCGATGGGGCGTAACCTATTAAGACAGGGTTTACACACAGCCAACAACCAGCACGAAGGTTCAGAGGTAGAGCGTTCGCTTCGTGCTGGTAGGCTAAGGTTCGAATCCCAGGCGGGTGCTCGAATCCCGACCGCGTTAAAACATAAGACGTTAAAATGGGGCAATCTTATTGCTCCATGTTACCGCTAAGCATTTTTAGGTAGGAGAAGGATTGGTTGACTCGGTGTCAGGATAATGTTACCGAGTGAGGTGTCATGTTAATGTGTCTCTATTTCAGTGAGACAGCCTTATAAAGTCATCATAATGACGCACTGTTACATATAGACACCGTCTCGATATGACCTATAAATCAGTTGAAGGGACGTTAAACCCCAATTAAACAAACAAACAACTCAACCCAACCGTCATATACTATGACAGGTAGGTAAATGAGACACGATTTTTATAAGAGTCACACCTGACGGACGAATAACCGAGACAGTATTTTAACAGAGTCACCCCTGACGGACGGATAACTGAGACAATATTTTAACAGTCACCCCTGACGGACGAATAACCGAGACAGTATTTTAACAGAGTCACCCCTGACGGACGGATAACCGAGACAGTATTTTAACAGTCACCCCTGACGGACGGATAACCGAGACAGTATTTTAACAGAGTCACCCCTGACGGACGGATAACCGAGACAGTATTTTAACAGAGTCACCCCTGACGGACGGATAACCGAGACAATATTTTAACAGCCCCACACCTGACGGACGGATAACCGAGACAGTATTTTAACAGAGTCGCACCTGACAGACGAATAACCGAGACAGTATTTTAACAGAGTAACCCCTGACGGACGGATAACCGAGAGAGTATTTTAACAGCGCCGCACCTGACGGACGGATAACCGAGACAGTATTTTAACAGCGCCGCACCTGACGGACGGATAACCGAGACAGTGTTTTGACAGAGCCACACCCGACGAACGAATAACCGAGAAATTATTTCAACAGCGCCAAACCTGGCGGACGGATAACCGAGACAGTATTTTAACAGCGCCACTTCTAACCAACGGATAACCGGGACAGTATTTTAACATAGCCACTAATAGTGGATGGACTACCGAAAGGGATTTTAACGTAGCCGCTACGAGAGCGCGGTGTAGCAATCTTTGGTGGGACATTTGGTTGCTACAGGCTGATAACAGAGACGCTTATAACACTTTTGATTGGCGGGTACCCGAGACAAAATTACTAAAGGGTCCACAACCGAGATAAGTTAAGACATAGCCACCATCAACGGACGACAAGCATAATATGGGCATCACTATTGACGGACATGACTGGATTTCAACACGGGCACTCTTCCAATCCTATCGTTTGGAGTTTCCCTTTTTTGTTTTTTGTCGCGATATCGTTGAAAACTCTGAAAGTGACGTTAAGCCCTAATTAAAATCAAACAAACAAACAACACAGACACTACAGATGGACAGCTAAATCAGACGGGATTGAAAAAACCAACAAAATACTAACTGGTAGGTTATCAATAGGATTTCAACATAGCCGACTATTTTCCCCGTATGTGAGCGACACCAGATATACCATGGTATTTTGCGATATTGTATGACTCAATTACCACATTCATACAAATAAACGGACATTGAAATAGCAATTCCACCAAGAACAAACAATATTTATCCTAGACTATACGGTAGGTCACACACGACAAACAAAATCTAAAATTGTGTTTCAAAAATGTAGAACTGTTGGACAAAAACGTAGCATTTGATTTCCATTAAAAATAATCAGTTGCAAGAATAAGGAAATCAGCGGACAGTGATAGTACTATGGTGACATTATGGAGAAGTATTCAATTATTTGATGTCACCTTCAAAGCCATAGAATGTGTGTTCCATGATTACTTCAAATGCTGAATACAACCTGCTTCAAGTCAAGGGAATCTCTAATCTTTTTGCTACTTCAAAATAGTAATGAAAATAAGGGTTCGTCTTGAAGAATTTACTTTTAAGTCACAAAGAGGTACCTTATCTATAGTGTCGCTATCGTGATTCAGAGAAGAAGCACTATTTAGGTGATTTTAAGAAGAAAAAAGCTAGTTAACTAGTTCTCTCTGGAATGTTTTCACATTAAGAATATCAAAAATGCCCCCAGATTTAAACATTGATAAAGCTGTTTTGTATTTAGGAAATAACATTCAGGCTACTGTATTTGTCTTTATTCATGCGTTATGAACAACAATGGACAGTCGCAAATTGCATGCTGAATATGCGACAGTTCATTGTTGTTCATAACGCATGAATAAGATAAAGAGTATGCTATGTCTTATATTTACAACTTTAGTACACTTTCACTAATTAAAAATAGACATTTGCGTTAATACTTTATTTAATTTCAAATTTCAAAACGGCCACCCCTTCGTTAAATGGAATGTTCCAACGAATTAACAAAATAGTGCATTCAATAATGACGTCACAGCGTTCATTATATTCATAGCATATGAATGACAACAGCACAACTAGTGTCATTGAACGGAAGCAATGTTAATTTTTAATATAAGAGTTCAAACGTTGTATTTGGTTTGCATTGACTAGGTTATCTAACTGTTTTTGACCACAGTCACCACCGACGGGCAAGTCGCGTGAGTATTATGGTTATGTGAAAAATTGTGAACTTTGGACGTGGATATGGAGGGATATAATTGATAAAACAAACTGTCGGAGATGATTCTATAGAGGTCGTGTGATTTAAATAAAATGTCGTTTCAGCTGATTATACATCAATCAAGTAAGCTCCCTTACCGGATCTTCCAGCCAACATAAAAAAACATTGATATAATTATGGTCCAGAAACAAACTTAAGCAAGTATTGCGAACATTTCAGCTTTCTCTGAATTTAAACAATAAAAATTCTTCTTTTTTCTTTTTTTTTAATTTTGATCTCCCGGGACTATAGATATAATTAGGTTATATAACCAATACGTGTGATCCACAAACGATATCAGTGACCTTTTCATATTGCATTACATATATAAATATCCCTAAGTAACATAACATGACAGCAGACTATCTCTTAAGCCGTTATCTAATCCCTAGCACCAACGGCTGGAACTAGAATTCCTTGAAACCGTTGCTGTCTACATGGATATATCTAGTACAACAAAACATTATGACACACCGGATCAACCTCAGCTTTACCCGTATTTTTTGTCATCATTAAACAAGGTCATCGCTGCCCGGATATGGCTGGTCTCGATGACATCCGAAAGACCACACAAGCCGGGTTTGACCGAAAGATGACAATGCAATGCTACATGGATTCGAAGAATTAAGTCGATAGTGGTATAAAGGTATTTTAAAAGTTTTAACGATCTAGATATACTTATTTAGTGATTATGAACATATCCTTGGAGATTATGTAATTTGTCAGAGAAAATTCACGAGTGATTACATCAACGTAAAATAATGTGAAATATTATCATATAATATAAAGTTAATTATAAAATTGTTTCCAACACACCACACTAACAATATAATATATATAGTCATTTTATAAATTTCAAAAAGAATATCCCAATTAAGGTTTGAAATGTAACGCAAGATACCCTTTAATTGCTGCCTGGATATGATTGGTCCCGATGGCATCCGAAAAACCCCACAAGCCGGGTTTGATCGAAAGATGACAATGCTACATGGATTCAAGGAATTAAGTGTATAGTGGTATAAAGGTTTTAGGTTTTTACGATCACAATGTACTGATATAGTTATTATAAAGATACCCTTGGAGATTATGTAATTTGTCAGAAAAAGTTCACCGGTATCACCGTAAAAGAATGTGAAATAGTATTACATAATATGAAGTTAATTATAAAATTGCTTCAAACACATCACGCTTGAGTCAATGTTTATTTCAAAAGGATATCCCAAGGTTTGTAAGGTAACATAGGATACGCACTAATTAGTTTAATTAGTATGCATGTATCGCGAAAAGATTGTTATTGTGGCATAAAGCTGCCATCGACACTTGAATATTAGTACATGTGTACTTATTTGCATTTGTAGCAATATCCTTGTTTTTATCTGTATACTGTGGAAAGGGTAGCAAAAAAGGAAACGCATACACCGTGAATAGATGGCTTTGTGTTAAGGTCTTATTGTCCGATCAACATCTAAAGGTCATTTACGGACGTGCCTGTTTTACTGGTGGAGGAAACAGGAGTACCCGGAGTAAACCATCGACCTACGGCAAGTCACTGGCAACTTTCTCACACAAGGCCGCCCCGGACGGGAATCGAACCTAGGAGGTGAAAGGCTCTTATGATTGCAAGTCGGCGACTTTAACCACTAGGCCACCGCGGCCCCGTGAATAGATGGCATGAAATTAAATAAATGATGCAAAAAATATAACTGGAATAAAGTAACAGATAAATACCAAGACGAGGAGACTGTTATAGAAGATAACCAAAACGGAGAAGTTTTCTTTAAATACGAGTATGGTAAATATGAGCTGTAAAAGTTTATCCCAAAAAAGTGTTATGATATTTGAACAATTATAAAATGTTGCAAATACATTCAAAAGAATTACAACATCTAAGCTACTACGCCTAAATGTTTGAGAATTGTAAATTAAAAAGAAAAAGAAAAAGTAACACACTCTGAATAACCCAAAGTGTCGTTTTGCACTTTTGCTTGGAAAAACGAAAAAGTGAGACATCAGGAAGGACTCAGGACAACTCGGACCAAAGACAACTCGGACCAAGACGAGGAGACTTTCATGGAAGATAACCAAAATGGAGAAGTTTTCTTGACATAATTAAAATACAACTAATCGATTAGTTTTCAATATACCTCGATCTGCTTCTATGCAACCCCATTTCAAAGCATTTTTCATAGAAGTACGCGTAAACAGTTGAAGTAACCCCTATCAGCCTTCAATCATAGGCTTGTTAACCGCAGTAGTGGCTGGATCTGTATAGGGTCCAGAAAGTGATTGGTCCAGTGAATATTCAGGAAATATTAAGCCATGTAACTAAGTTTTTAAGTTATCAAATAGATCTTACAAATTATACAACTATGTGGCGACCGTTGAGAGACCGTTAAGCGACCGTTGAGCGATGAAAAATGGCCAGATCTATCAATGAGCGCCAGGCAAACGCCATGGTCTCTCAATGATCTTCCAGTGATCTCTACGGTCGCCACGATCTCCTCAAAGTTTTGACTGGATCCAAAACAATCTCTCAACGGCCTCCGAAAAAAGCAGTCTCAACGGTCTCTCAATGAGCGCCCAAGGAGCTCATGGATCTCCCAATGATCTCACGTGGATCTCCAATACTCTCACATGGATCTCCAAATTATCTCAAATGGATCTTTCAATGGACGCAAAATTTGTCCACGCCAAAGGAACTCTCAATTATCCCTCAGCGATCTCTTCCGGTCTCTCAGTGATCTCTCTTGGTCGCACCTGATCTCTTAGCGATCTCCGTAGATACCCCGTTAGCTCTCAATGTCACCCCACGATCTATATAGATCGCCATGAAAGTTGGCCAAAATTGCGCTTTAATCCCACAACGAGCGCACAAGGGTCTCCGAAACATTTACATAGAAACGACTTATTCGGGGTTTTAAGAGATCGTCGAGAAATCAGGCCAATTTTGGATCGCTCAATGGTCGCCCAACGTTCACGTGTGTGTAAAGTAGTCTAAAGGGGGCTTTAAAGACAGTGCCAATGATCGACCAACAAATTAGACTTGTTCCCTCCATTAGTTCTTTTGCTCCGCAAAGGCTGCGCTTCGTTATACGCTATGTATAGCGCCCTAAGGGGAGACAACTGAAGAGGGAACCAGTCTACTAAAAAGTCCGTTCTTTTTGCTATAATTATTTTAAATTATCTGAATTGTTCTAAAGCGACACAGATAGATTTTCTAAATGTGACATCTTTTAAGGACAAATGTCTTAAATCATACAAGGTGTGTATGCTTAGGGCGGTATCAAACAGTAACGAGCAACACATTACGGCAGTTTATCATGACACTATTTCTGTGTGCACTGGTTCTACTTTTGAAGGGTAAATAAGAGTTGTAAAAGTTTATCTCCCCAAAAAAATTGTTATGAGATTTGGACAATTAGAAATGTTGCAAATACATTCAAAAGAATTACTAACAACATCTATGTTAGTACGCCTAAATTTATCAGAAATGTTAATTCAAAAGAAAAAGAAAAAGAAAAAAAGTATCACACCATGAAATAACCCTAAGTGTCTTGTTGCACTTTTGCTTTGTAAAACGAAAAAGTGAGACATACCTTTAAACAAATTCGAATACGTATTTGCTTTTTGGGTAGGACTCTTAATATCTCTTCACAACTCTTACTTATTTCTAGCAGGAAATATAAAGTGATTCAACAGCATTTACATTGTTAAAGTATTAACAAGCCGGTTTAAAAAAAAACCCGCCATTCAACTTTATTTCAACCCATCAAAGTTATATCCGGTATGTTTTAGAACGCCTGACGAAAATAACGATGGTCATATTTCCAACTGTTAGTCACTTCGGTGAAAAATTAACCAATAATCAAAAACTGTCTGAATTGCATGAAATTGAATATTTCAGAAGTGTACATGCAATGTTCGTGTGCAAAATAGGATTTTTAGTGTACTGAGTTCGAAAAACTGCGAAATAATGATAATTATCGACTTTTTGTACACGTGTCTCGCACTGATTAACTATACAAAAAATGTCTGTGTCCCTTTAAAGTAGCGTCTATACATATATGAACAAAGCGAAGACAGACGGTATTTCGGTCTGGGTCAATGCATGTACAGAAACAAACACGTGAATGACATTGATCTTTTAACAAACGCTCACATGATTAAGAAACAATAAAACTACTCATAACAACCTTGGACAGTTAAACAAGCTATCAAAGAAAACATTATTGTTAGCTTGAGGCAATAATTTTTTTCTGTTGAATAATATAGTATTAACATGATAAATCACATATGTACTAAGCATTCTTTTAGTTAGTACACTGGTGATATCGAGTCAGCTTGAAGATGTTGCGGACATTTTGAATGAACTCGCCTGTCAAAGGAGTTACGTAAGCTTTGAATGAACCTTCCTGAATAAGGAGATTTTCAAAGGAAACATTCGATCCAGTCTAATCCACTTAAAAGTACTCGAAATCGATTGTCTTTGAATTCAAGAATGCATATATCCATCATAAATATTTATATGTGCAATTCGTAACCTTGAATAGGTTGAAATGCACTTAAAACGTCTGCTGAGTGACTGGTGCGTGCCTTTTTTTATATCTCAATCGACAATCTCTATTTCAAGTTTTTTGTAAAAAGCTAGAATTTATATCGCGCGGCAATCAGAAATTGAAGCGATTTAGAGTTATACATGAATAGGTGAATTGAAATATCTTTTGACTTTTTCACAGCATTGGTTTTTTTTTACCTCTGATATTTCTAACAGTCTAACTGCGAAAAAGCATACGAAACATCTCTCTCAGATGACATATTGATAACAAGATATGTAGATAGATATTTTAAAAATAGACTAAATGACTCAGCATAATCGAACGCGCCGCTTAAACTCATTTGTAGAACGCCAGCTCTGCGTGCGGTAAGTTTTGAGCTCGACTCCAACGATGGTGAAACGGTGCCTTAAATGTTTTGCAACATTGTGGAGGCCCGTTTGTCTTTATGTCTACAATAAATAGATACCAAGCACATTCAGGATTCATGGTCTATGTTTCAGAACAATGTGATGAAGTGTTAAGTATCGTGTAATATGTCTGCGGTGCAATACTCAAGTAAAACAGCACTATTAGTTCGACAGGTCATAAGCAGACACCAACAACGACTGAATATCAAAACATGCCATGATCAAAAAGTGTTGCAGTTCTAAAACAATAAAGCGTTCATGTTTAAATTGCTTGCTTGTTTCATTGGAGTTAAATGACCCTTGCAACAAATGTCTAGGTCATGAAGAGACGGTGTCTGTCTGTGGCAGGGCGCTTTGTTGGTGACTTTATAGTGTTGTCTCAGTGAAATATCACGCCGCAGACACATTGACATGATACTTCACTCGGTCACATTATACTTACTTCGAACCAACTAGTCCTTCTTCTAAGAATGCCGAATGCTTACCAAGAAGTGAGAAAATAACCTCTCTGTTTTTAAACTTTTTATGTATGACGCGGTTCAGGATCGAACCCGAAACCCTCCGCACACAAAATGAGCACTCTTCCAACTCTTGCCGCGAAATGGGTTTTTATTGCATACTAACAACTGAATATCAACACGTGACATATATAAAATGGTTTAAAGGTTGTTCAATGCTGTGCTTTTGTTGCTTACGTGTAATGATATATGTTCGATAAGTGCCTTCATTGCACCATTGCGCAGAGATGAAACGAGTCAGTCAATCTTTCGTTTTAAAAACAATCGAGAGTTTTAAAAAAACCGAACTAGGTAATTACTGACCAATAAATATGGCAAACTTTGAAATGCATGAAGAAAGTTTAGTAAAAAAAACAAAAAAACAACCAGACACATTGTACAATTCTGTCGCCAAAATAGTTTTCCGGTTGGATTTTTTGTCTTTTATGGTAGAACAATAAACAAATCAAAGAAAATATAATACAAGGCACACTAGAAATTATGTGTATGTAGAGATAGAATTTGCGGTACGAAGATAATCCAGAAAATTAAGAACACTCAAAAACCTGGTATACGTGAGCAACTCAAAACGGTGTTTTATCGACCATCTTCGCTTAGTTTTGGAATCCTGGTATTCAACCCGCGGGCCATGCACGCGCTTGATAGTGTCTACTACCGCCCCCTTCCGTTTTATCAGATCATAGTTATCATAATGTTTAAATCATTTCTGAGATTGAGTCTAAAGATGACGTCCGTAAGATGGAGTCTTTCGTCACTTGCCCGTCATATAAACTTGGAAAGTGCTAGTAACTTTGTGTTTGTTTTCAACAGTTCACATTCCTTCAGGCTTTAGCCTACTCGCGATATATCTCAAACACTTGGAAACGGAAAACACTAACATCAACAAGGAACAAGAGCCACGTGACGCTTTAAAAGACACAAATCGCAAGTTAACACAGTGGCGTGATTAACAAAGCGTTTTGCTGATTTAGTGTTTGAAAAAAATCTTGTAAATATAAGAAATAGTATGGTATTGTTTTATCAATATATCCTTTATCATAGACACTACCTTGTTCAACCAGCGGCGCGGTTGCCCAGTGGTTAGGGCGCTCGCTTCGTGCTGGTAAATTTGTTCTAGAATCACAGGTCTTGGGTTCGAACCCCGGTCGCGTCAAAACCTAAGACGTTAAAATTAGGCAATCTTTTCGCTCCCTGCTAAACGCTCAGCATTACTGTATAGAAGGAGGACTGGTTGGTTTGGTGTCAGGATAATGTGACCGAGTAGAGTATCATGTCAATATGTCTGCGGCGTGATATTTCAGTAAGACAGCACTATAAAGTCTCCACAAGTGCGCATTGCTACAAGCAGACACCGTCTCGATATGACCTATAAATGAGTGAGTTAAATGGGAAGCTAAATTCCAATAAACAAACAAACTATACATTCTCTTTGTAAAATATTTTTCCCATTAAAAGAATTGTTATTGATATTTGATATAATCATCCTTCCTGTATTATTTGGTAATGATCATCATTTGCTTTGTTCGACCATCCCCCAGAACCCGAACCGCCCTCCCTGTCCCGTTAGCTCTTGTTATAAGAAATAAATCGGGATTCAAAATGTATTGTTGTTGCTTTTGTTGTTATCCATTTTGTTTTATTTTACTGTTGAACATGGAGTTCGTGGGCAGAATTTAGCAGCGCGGCGAGATTACATAATTTGATGGTTTGAGAACAGAGAAGTACAAAAGATCTCATGTTTCGACAAGTCCACATACCGTGATAGTTAATGACAAGACGGTCACATACCTTGCACTGTTGGTGCAAAGTAAAAGTTCCTTCGCCTCACATACCCCCCAAAAATAACAGATAACAAATGACCCTATAACGAAAACAGTTAAATCAATATAGGAAAAAAGTGCTTAATTATACTCTTGGCACTTTTTTCAAAAGCAACAGACACAGAAAGTAGGACGGGTGCCACTAAATTTACAAAAGGTAAACAACGATCCGAAACCGATGCTCGGTTTTCTAAAACACATACATTTTCATTGCTGCTTTGCTATGAAGATTAAGAGTGTACTTGGCACGCTCTGGTGGCGAGGTTTACAGCTATTAGGCCCAATTTATCGCTGATTTATAACATAGATTTATGCTGGTGATTGAAACTATAGACAACGGTTTATTTACTGATGTCGATGCGATCTTGTAAAGCGCTTTGCTGACGACGATTCTCCGGAGCTCTTTTTTGGTTGGAAAACAGAAAAGATACGATTTTGAAATTTAGTGAAAAACATCTGCTTTTATTGTGGATTATTGTATAAGATCACAAGTACTTTGCAGACTTTTTAACATAGAAAAATGATTTTATTACGTAAAAGTCAGCATCGGTTTTGTGCAAGATTTCTATATCTGCTTAAAATCGTAAGTTAGACTTGAAAACTTGAGATCCCCGTCTGCTGATTGTTATATGAATTCTACCGAAATGACATTATATTGTTTACTTGTTTAGACTTCTTTAAACGGAAAAATCATTTCATTACGTAACAGTCAGCAGTGCTTATGTGCAAAATGTCTTTATCTTCTTAAAAATCGTAATTAAGACTTGAAAACTTGAGATCCCCGTCTGGTTGTCTGCATATGAATTCTATCTTAATGGCATTTTATTGTTTACTTGTTTACATACTCACCTTTAGTGTACCGGACAAAGAATGCTTAAACAAGAGTTAAATGGATGTACCCAAAACGGGTGCCATATCTGTACATGGTGTAGACAAGCGTAGCAGTATACTCAATCAGGGCCGTAGCCTGGAGAAAACTACCCGGGAAAAGATATGTATATAAACTCAAAAGTTTGGCGCACACATATAATCGATGGGAATTTTGTCTTTAAGAATAAAAGTTGGCAAATATATTGTGAGTTATTGCCCCCTCCCTGTAGGTTACTGCCCTGGCATTCCCCATTCGCAACCATTATCGTAAAATGCCCTGGACTTATTTTCAAGGTTACGCCCCCTACCGTTCAAGGGAAGATAACTTTATAGAAACTGCGTCTATATATTGGTATATACGTCACCCTTTTTAACGACAATTAAATTTTAATACAAGCAAGCAATTTCCTTTTGTTTAGTGCACCCATAAATGAAATCCTACGGAAAATTATCTACTGTTAGAAATTATACTCGTTTATAAAGTAAAAATATTTGAACCACGCATTTTAATTTCTTGAAATTACGTCGATCGTTGTTCCATGGACTGATCCTTAAGTTTATAAGCAAATGATGCTGGCCTTTGTTTAATATTCCAAGCTCAACCACTTCATATGGCTCTTTCCATGGAACTGGAATTTCACTGTTCCAGCATTCAACCAAAGAAGATTCAGGGGATTCCCAAGATGTTATTGATTCTAATCCATCAACCAAAACTGGCAAGATGAGTTTAGCACAGCTACCGGAGTCGTACACGAGCGTTCCCCCTATGGAATTGTATTGGAGAGATCCTCTATTGCCTTTATATGGTGGTCCTAACAGCACAGAATGTCTTCTTATCCCTCAAGCAATGGAAGTTGAACAAAGGTAAGTTGAATAAATCTATCTATATTTTGTCTTTTTAATATGTATTATTGAATGTTACCGTCTGTGTGCACATGTAAAATAAAAGTATAAAAACATTCAGTTTGAAACAGAGCATTTTATACACTTTTCCTCCTTAAAATGTGTAGGCTCCATTTGATATACATATATAATATTGGTTGGAATGATTTTTGGTAAAGCGCTTTTCACAATTAAACCTCTATTTTTAAGTCTTTATGAAGACTTTTCACTACATTTCAGGTGGTTGGAACATTTGGCACAAACTATTACCTCTGGAGAACCCTCGGATAATGGAACAATTTCTTGGGCTGCATTTCATTCCAAAAGGCAAAACGATGATAGATCAGACTGCAGGACATTAATCTCTGCTCTCCTTCCCCTTTTTTATGACCAAGCTAAGTCGGTAGCTATGATTCACCATAGTATGAATGTTGTAAAAAAAGCAGTGCAAATTTTGAATCATTCACAGGTACCAGTTATTACTGTAGATCAGCCTTTATTCACATTGGCTAAGCAAGTCCAGTGGAACTGGCCAGCAAGTCATGGCGAAGATCATTTTGTTGTGATGTTTGGTGGCTTACACATTGAAATGACTGTTCTGAAAACGCTTGGAAATCTTCTTCAGGACAGTGGATGGACCGGTGTACTTGTCCAGGCAAGCGTTGCAACTACAGGAACTGCAGACTCGTTTCTAAAAGCCTCGCATGTGACACGCACCCGTAGGGCGCATCAGGTAACTGTTAGTGCTCTGCATATCCTCCTGAATAAAGCTTACAAAGATTACTGCAACAGTCTTGATGAAGGGGAGGCTTGTATGTCTATGTCTGAATGGTGTGGCGACAGGGTGTCAACAAGTCCCCAGTTCCATTTTTGGAAACTTATCATGAAACTGGAGCTTGAAGTGCTGATCTTAATAAGAGCAATCAGAGAGGCAAATTTCCAGCTTTACGTTGATGCCTTAACCAATATTGTACCATGGTTCTTTGCCCTTGATCACACAAACTATGCGAGGTGGATCCCAGTCCATATACGTGACATGGCTGCATTAGAGGTCAGGCATTCTGGTGTCTATGCAGAGTTTCTTAAAGGAAATTTCACAGTCAGGAAGACGGAACGAGCCTTTTCAGCCATTGCCATAGACCATGCCCATGAACAAAACAATGCTACCGTTAAAGGTGATGGGGGTGCTGTTGGGCTTACTGAGAATCCTGCAGCTCTATGCAGATGGATGGTCTGTGGTCCTGAAATGGCAAGAGCAATTGGACAGTTTGAGGCAACCACTGACAGACATACTGATATCACGTCTGATCTTAAACATCATGAACAAACTCGTCATGTGCAAGAAACATTTAAACGAGATGTCTTAGCAGTTGCCGAAGTAATGGAGGAGATGGGAAATCCTTTCAGTGACCAAAGCGGTGATCTGCTTGTGTTGGACAGTCGGGACATTGCTGATAAGTCTGTTGTTGAAGCTGTTCGACGAATTGAGAGTCTTGGACAAGAGCAATATACTTTGTTTGTTAAAGAACGTCTTGCAACTCAAGAAAAATCAATCAACGACACAATAAGAAGGAACAATCTTCCACTGTTTAGTCGACCACCTCCTATACAAAAATCCAAAGGAAAAGTACAAATCTCTGCTTTGAAAATGGATTGCTCCTTGTTCTCAAGGCTGTACATTGCAACACAAATAAGAGACGGTGATTTAGATGATTTTTTTCGTTATGAAAATCAAGCATATCCACCAGCATTGTCACAAATGGGCAGAATAAAAACAGGCACAAAATCCCAACTAGTTGGTCTATTGAAACATCATTCTGACCAAGAACCTGCCACAGGCTCTCCAACTGCAGATGCTATCATTTTGGACGGAGCAGCAATAATAAACATGCTACGCCCAGGTCTTGCCAAAACATTTAATGACTATGCATTACAAGTGTTCCTGCCATACATCTCTTTGCAAAATGCAAATCGAGTGGATGTTATTTGGGACAGATACCTTCCAGAGAGTTTGAAGTCAGATGCACGGACAAGACGAGGGACTGGTGTTCGGAGACGAGTGGAGCCAAATAATGCTGTTCCTCAGAATTGGAGTGAATTTCTCCGAATTAATGATAATAAGTCTGAGTTGTTTGCCTTCCTAGCAACTCGAGCTGCAGCTATGGAGACAAACAAACAAGTTATCAGCACATACAATAGTGGAGTGCTTTGTACGCACTCTCGGGACACCACAGGACTTGCTCCATGTAATCATGAAGAAGCTGATACCCGGATCATTGTCCACTTAGAAGATGCAGTGAAAATGGGGAGCACCAAGGTATTAATCAGAACTGTGGACACTGATGTTGTTGTTCTCGCAGTGACAGCAGCCCAACGTATCAGAATATCAGAATTATGGGTCGCTTTTGGAACTGGAAAGAACTTCCAGATTTTACCTGCTCA
>JAUMGZ010093001.1:0-17942 GCA_032359645.1 Pododesmus macrochisma
AGACACTAAGTAAACGTTAAAAAATGTGTGATTCTTTTCATTTAAATTTGTGGGACCATCTCTGGGATTTCATTAATGATTCTTTAATTATTGATATATTGGTTACAATTTAGAATTTGAATATATAAAAATGAGTTTAAAATGAAATCATCATGATTACGCACTATTTATTGACTTAAAAAGAGACAATGCCATAAAGATATACATGTATGATACGACTGTATTTATTTATCTTTGATTCTGGTATTCATACTTAACTTTAAGTTTATATATTCATTGACAGAGTGCTCCATATCATACCTTTTTTCTTCTTTCATACAGTACCTGTCAACCTCTCAGAACACGAATCAGGGTGATGACCCTCTTTGTGCTTTTCAAATGAGGGTCATAATGCGTAACAGCATTTTTGACCTCTTTTGAAAGATTTTAATTATATACATGTATTGAAACCAAAAAAGACAAGTTAACATGTAGCATTTATTAAAGATCATTGTGCATGCAGATGAAGTTGCCTTCATATGTTTGTCTGATTTCGCATGTCTTATTAGGCCATTTCTAGCTCAATAACTGATACTACAATTAAACGTTTTGCAAAAAGTGTCAGTGATACTTTTATCACTGGCCAGTACCCAAGTGAAATCCTTTTCATACACGTTTTGATATGAACAGAAATATCTCTTTTTGGGCCACATTTAAAAGAATGTCTGTTTCCCTTCCACCGGGTCTACTCTTTGTAAACAGACCAGGCAGGCAGGTACTTTTTTTTTCCAACTGGATGTCATGGATGGTTTGACTTGTCCACTGGAGGCCACTTATCAGATGTTTGTGCTCAATTTGAGTGTATTTATTTAGATTTATTTTATCAATCCTTTTGCTTTCAAGCACTATTCAAAATATGCACTAAAAAATATGCACATTTAGTGCATAAAACTAATGTTGCATAAAAGTGTACATATACTACTTTCTGATTTGACAGTTACATGTATTAAAGCTTTTATTAATAACATATTATAAATACATGTATGACAAGGTGTAGATTCCAAATTGCCATATTTTGGTGAGTTGACAGATATGTTCTTTGCAGGTATAATTAAATGTTATTACATGTATACCGTATTCGTTCTAAGTAAAGCCTTGGGGGTAGGGAGTGGGCTATTATTGGAAACAAGCCAAAAAATACCACAGAAATTAAAATTTCAAAATGGGAGGGCATTTATTAGAAACAAATTTTCAAACTCTTTTTTTATCAAATGTTTGAAACATATAATAATGTAATATCATCA
Organism: Pododesmus macrochisma; assembly: GCA_032359645.1. Taxonomy (NCBI): domain Eukaryota; kingdom Metazoa; phylum Mollusca; class Bivalvia; order Pectinida; family Anomiidae; genus Pododesmus; species Pododesmus macrochisma. The sequence continues at coordinate 1,284 of JAUMGZ010093001.1, forward strand.
CATCACACTATTTACCAGCAATTCTAACAGCATAAACAGGTTAGACAAAAACGGGTCACGAGACAATACCTGCCAACTTCTTGAGTACCAAAAGAGGGTCATAACACATGACATACTTATCGGACTACCGTATTTTCTGGATTATAAGCCGCTACTTTTTTCCCTAGTTGTCAGGACTGCAGCCTATATAAAGGTGTGGCTTATATGTGTATTAAAATTAAAAATTTGGTCAAAAACATTGTATCAAAAATATGTGTTTTTCTATTACAAAAGTAAGTATCTTTAACGTTATTTTTATCTAAAATTAGATAGTTCTTGATGTTATATGTGGTTATCTTTAATGGATGAATGTACTATGTATGTTCTGTTAAAGTTTTAATTGTGAAATCACGGGGATTTTGGCCTTTTTTGATTTATATTCTGCCGCAGCATAAAAAGGTGCTGTGTATGTAAAGGTGCGGCTAATATAAAGGTGCGGCTTATATACTGCAAAAAACTCAATTTTTTTTAAAAAGTAACCCTGCGGCTTATATACAGGTGCGACTTTTAATCCGGAAAATACGGTATCTGTCAAAATTGTGCATATAACAATTTGTTTGTCCTAATTGTAAAATTCTACTTAAGAAAAGCCATTATTTGTATCTGTATAGTTCACAGATGTTGCAGTTTATATACAGTTCATTACTTCAAACAGATGCATTAACTGTTGTGCAATTTCAAAAATCTAATACCGTGTAATACTTTATAAAATTATAGCAGATTATTTTAAATGAAACTATGGTACTGTCCCAACCATGTAGACAGATATTAAGGCACAGTGGGCCTCTTGTTGAAGATGTGTTAGTTAGTTTAACCCCTCTATGTATTGTGTTGAATGAAGGTCCATATAGGTCTTTTACTTGATGGTAGCTGACAGGTAACATATATGTAAGACATCACAAGTTTTATTTGCTGATATTTTCCTTATAGTTATCAGTCCCTCTGATTCAGGTGCCATCCTTTCTAGATATTGTATGCAGTTAAAGCTGAAGGGAGTACACCATACAACGGTTTTGTAAACACTCACAAACACAAGAACATTGATCAGGAATTATATATGCACAATCAAAGTAATCCCCTATTACTATTGCCATATCCATTTAATAGACAATTAAGGATACATGGACTGGAAATACTTCACTCTCTGTTAATTATATAACTAGTATATGCAATGTTCCTTTGCTGCAAAGCAGTGACATAATCTTAGTGTTTTATCTAAATGTTAGAACAGTTAGTTTTAATGTAATTAACTAAATTGTATTTCCTTGTGGTTCTTTGGATGTTGTGCTCCAGGCCTACTACAGCTCCCCACTGAGTCTCTATTTAGTCATCAATCATTTACATAAAAAGTACATTGTGTGTTGTGACCCTAGATGACACTGTTTACAAGATGACCCAATGGCCTGTCTATGAACCCAGAGTTTACTCTCTGGACTTCAGCTAAGAAACAAAGACACCTTGTATAGTCACACTTGTAATGAATTCACCTAAAATACCTTTAAACACAACTTCATGTCAACATTATCCTCATTATGTATTTATTTTCATTGAAAAAGCCTTCGGCAAGAAAGATCATTCTTTATGTGTGAGAGTTGATTATAAAGAAGGTGTTCCACAAATAAAACTTATACAGGGTCACTACTGAGGCAATTTAATTCTCAAGAACAGTACAGGTTCTTGATCACTACCGAGGCACTTTAATATATTCTTAAGAACAGTACATGCTTTTTTTACTGATTGAGGCGCCCTTCTAAAGAATCTTACTTTTCTTTGCTGTAATTACAGTTGTTCTAGTCAAGATCAGTACTTTTCCTTGTTGCAAATATACAAGCGCTCCTGTCAAAATCAATACTTTTCCTTGCTGCATTAGACAGGCACTCCTGGCAAGACCTTGCAAGATCAGTTGTTTTCTTTGCTGCATTAGACAGGCGCTCCTGTCAAGATCAGTACTTTTCCTTGCTGCATTTGACAGGCCCTGACATGGCAAGATCAGTACTTTTCCTTGCTGCATTAGACAGGCACTCCTCGCAAGACCTTGCAAGATCAGTTGTTTTCTTTGCTGCATTAGACAGGCGCTCCTGCCAAGATCAGTACTTTTCCTTGCTGCATATATACAGATGCTCTTGTCAAGATCAGTACTTTTCCTTGCTGTATAAGACAGGCGCTCCTGGCAAGACCTGGCAAGATCAGTACTTTTCCTTGCTGCAAAAGACAGGCACTCCTGTCAAGATCAGTTGTTTTCTTTGCTGCATTAGACAGGCGCTCCTGCCAAGATCAGTACTTTTCCTTGCTGCATTTGACAGGCCCTCATGGCAAGATCAGTACTTTTCCTTGCTGCATTAGACAGGCGCTCCTGGCAAGAGCAGTACTTTTCCTTGCTGCATTAGACAGGCACTCCTGGCAAGATCAGTACTTTTCCTTGCTGCATATATACATAGGCTCCTTTCAAGATCAGTACTTTTCCTTGCTGCATTAGACAGGCACTCCTAGCAAGATCAGTACTTTTCCTTACTGCATATAATGATATATACAGAAGCTCCTGTCAAGATCAGTACTTTTCCTTGCTGCATATACACAGACGCTCCTGTCAAGATCAGTACTTTTCCTTGCTGCATTAGACAGGCCCTCATTGCAAGATCAGTACTCTTCCTTGCTGCATAAGACAGATGCTCCTGCAAAGATCAGTACTTTTCCTTGCTGCATTTGACAGTCCCTCATGGCAAGATCAGTACTTTTCCTTGCTGCATTAGACAGGCCTTCATGGCAAGATCAGTACTTTTCCTTGCTGCATTAGATAGGCACTCCTGGCAAGATCAGTACTTTTCCTTGCTGCATTAGACAGGTGCTCATGGCAGGATCAGTACTTTTTGTTCCTTTTTTCCACATGCAAAAAGCAGTATTAAATTTTTTTCATATATAATAAAAACACAATTTAGTATCAAGTATTACTAAGCTATGAAGTAATTTAAAGTTTTTGCAAATCCAAACTCAGAATTGTAAGACAAATAAGTAAAAATTCCTGTAATTGTTGACAAAAGTTTTTTCTATTAAAGAAGAAAGTGAGAAAACCTGACATTTATATTAAATTGTTATTCATGACCTTCTAAATTAAAGGGAGATAATAATGTTAATTGTTGTACACAAATGGAATTTAGTAAATAATCTTGATATAATTCATTTAAAACTTGAAGAAATATAATATTCCAACTGTAAGAACAAAACAAATTAAAACTTTCAATAATGTGTTATCAAACAAAAAAATTGCGTTATTAACATATACAGTGACATTACAAGGCTCAGGTGTTTTATGACCACTTGTCCATAGAACCCTTGTGACTATAAACCTGTCATGTGTAAATGACCGATAGTTTCTATATTTGTACAATGATTAAAATTTATTCAGCACTGGCTCTTTATTGACCGATTGGCCACTGACCAACTGAAGTCTGACCTATGTGAAATGTCACATGCACAATAAAAAGTTTAAAATATACATTTGTGAATTTAATTGATTATGCTGAAATGACCCTTTCATAGATACATTTTGGCTTCAGGTAAAATGATCCCATTTCCTGAAGGGTCAATGAAATTGAAAACACTCACCAGTGTAATTATTTTGCCATGCATTAATTATTCATTGCTAATTTGCACATCAGACATGATGCAGGTGAATGAACGGCCTAGCTATCTCAATACCATCTGACAGGTTCACATTCAGTTCCAGGTGTACTCATTTACATGTTTAATGATTATGCAAACAAGCATTAATGGTAAAAACTGAGGTGAGCTGGGATGACACCAGTAGACTATTACAGCAACTTGAAACTTCAGTCTGAAGACTACTACTTATTGATATCAGAAGAAGGTCACTGTGACCTACATTTTCTGCTTTGTTTATTTTAGTGACCCAATATACTCTGTGTCAAAATATAAGTTCATCAATATTTAAGTGTTTAAAATTTAACCTAGAGTTGATTGATTGTTTCCAAACTTTATATGATTTTGATTTACGCACACAAGTACAAACTTACTTCCCATTTTCAGTACAATCCATCGTCATTTCTCAATTTTTCCTCTATAAAACTATCAAAAAAAACTAACCAAAATATCTGAAAATAGCTATAGAACTGATGGATGTTTTAGCATTGGATGCATAGGCAAAATCTAATTTGGGTGACAGATTATGCTGACAGTTTGTACCTGGTGTGTTAATTAAAATTATAAAGTTTGGAAACGATCATCAAGAGGTAAAAGTTTAAACTCAAATAAATTGATGAACTAATACTTTGACACAGAGTGATAATAGACTTTTTGATTAAGTTTTTTTTGGATGAAGATATTTTACCAGAGTTTGAGAATTCACTATAAATCTATCTTTAAACAAGTAAATCTTTTTGACCTCTAATTTCCTCTGCAGTGATTTTGGTTAAAGACTTTGTATTGAATGCCTTTTCTAGATATTATGTTTTGTCATGCTGTTTGGGCTATGTACTAAAGTTAGATTTACTATACATTTTGTATTTGTAATTTGATTTATCTATCTTAATCTGTGGCAAAATGTGAAGAAGTTAGTTATAATATTCAAAAGTACATTAAGCTCACTAGGGAATTGTTTACAATTAAGAACACTTAACACTTAAGGCTAAAGTTTTTCACTCTAAAATATTCAGCAGTTTACAAGCTTCATTAACTATTGACTACCAAACATCAAAAACAGATAGATTAAGTAAAGTACAATCTTTTTATAGATAACATGTAGTCACATGCATGTATCATTTTGTGATGCTGTTAATGTCCTGAATCTTTTTTAACCTGTATATAATTTACCTATATATTATTCTTTAAGTCTTTTATCGTTGTAACAAGCTTAGGTCATATGAAGTCCAACTTCTATTTTTGTCGTTTTCAAAAAGAGGTCATTCTTATTTTATTGATCTGTACATTCATTGGACGAAATGTTCATATCTCATATCGATTGACATTGAGAAAAATAATGACAAGCCTGTATGTGTATCTTGTAAAATAACTGAATACATCTGTTTTTGTAACTATGATAGTAATAATGCTGATCTGAAGATTGGATATCTATAGAAATATGAATCTATAAGTTTTATATGTATTGTGTAAATATCTAGAAATATGAATCTATTAGTTTTATATGTATTGTGAATGTATTGATTGAATTGTGAAATACTAAATCAAATTAGATTCTCTTTGTCGGAAAAAAAGAGTTCTGCTTTTGTTATAGGTCAGTTATAGTTCAAGGTGACGGCTAATTTGAAACCTTTTTAAATGTGCATTGTTAATTAGGGGTGACATTCAATAACATAAGGTGATATAATGGTTGATGTATGGACAGTATATTAGCACCAATTGTGTCGGTGGGTTGCCATACCTTTTTATATGGCTGACATGTGCTACCGGTGCCCATTACTTTACAAATAATCTATTCATTAGAGAACCCATCAGTCGGTCAACTTTAGGTCACTTTTTGTCAATGATTAGGTTTTTTCAATTTGAGGAGACTCCTTGTCAATTTTTAAGAGGTGTTTGAAGATCTTGGTTGGGTTTGAACAAAGCACAGATGCATAATTTATTTGTTATTTGAACATATGGTCACACATAGGTTACTTGTGCTATATCCAAATGAAGCTGTCTACAATGTAGTTCGGTCAAAGTCAGGTCAAAGCTTGTATCATATAGCCTCACCATGACAACAGGGCAATCAGCACAAAATACAAATGTTGTTTGATGTTACAGTGATTAAATTTTTATTGGAGTTGCAGAGAGCTGGCAGTAAATTGACCATGACAAGGTTGTGTTACCATGGCACACAGTAAACAGGGTCAGTGGGCATCTCTGCTTCAATGAGCTGACCTGGGGTCACAAAAAATTTCTTTTTCTTTTCATGGGTGTTACATTATGTACTGATCTGATTTTTAGGCCATAGAAGCATCAGAATATTCTTCATCCATAACAAATTAATGTTATATGCTACATTTTAATTATTATAAATTCTTTTGAAATTTCAGTTCTGAGTAAGTGATTGTTTTATTATTATATATGAATTAGAACCATACAATTCACTTTTTGTTTGAAATTAAGTTTTCCTTTATCGTACCCCAAGAATGTTTCTTTGTGTTGGAGGATGACATGTGTAGAAAAGCATGTTACAGCAGGTTTGACATGCTCCCACTGAACATTGTAATCATTTTTCTGCCCATAGGCTCTAAATTCTTCACTCATTTATGCTAATCATAGTTCAGATCTTTGTGCTTTGTTCTGATAGAAAACACACAGTTTTGGTTGTGTTGAAGTATAAAGAGCTAAACATGAACATTAACCTTTTGTATTAAAATAGGTTAGTGCACAGGTTTTATATTAAAAGAATTCTGAGCATTGTTTTGATTTCTAAATAATATTTATTTTTGATAATTGAAGAATTATTATTTGATGCTATCTGTTTTATGTAAACAGTGTTGATGAATATCCACTAATAGAGATGGTCAGCAATGACCATCATAGTGACTGCTGACCAGAGTTAGTAATTATACATTTTATTGTCAGTAATGAGTATTCCTGCCTCCTTGTATAGCTGTGTTGATTGACCTGGAGTGTTGCCAATGCATGTCAGTGGTAATGGTCCATACTGACTCCTGGTCAATACTAACTAGCCATGAAATTAAATGAAAAAGCAAGAACTGGTCACTTTCTGCTGGTCAGTTAGAGGTCAGTTTGTAATGAAACATTATGTGGAGCCATTTTGTCACTTCTATAAGAAACATGTCACTTTGACTTAGGTTTGCAGTTTGAATAAATTACAAGCATGTCAGTATGACATTGGTGTGTTCATTCTTAAAATTAATACAAGAAATTACACAAAGAACAATGACATGAATAATGAGGCTAAGTTTGATCTTTTTTAATTGATGATGGCATGGATGCATAATATTCTACTGTGATCTTTTTAGTAACAAGAGATTGTATAATGTATAGCAATATATATAGGAAGATATGACATGATAACCTGATTCTGTTTTGTAGAGCAATATATATATGCATGTGTTTTTTTATGAGTTTAGATTTTTAAAAACTTTAGGTCCATAGAGATTAATTTTTCTTATAAATCTGTAGAATCACAACATGGCAATAAAAGTATGTAATTTGTCCAGACACAGCTTTAAGTTCCAATAGCAATAAAATCTGAACTTAAAGCTTCATGTTGTAAACTATAAAAACAACTTCAAACCAACTTTAAGTACAACTGCACCCAACTTTAGTACTGATTACCACTGAGTATTAAATTGTATACTGTTTGTGAGCAAATTCTTTTCCAAATTACCAGTGCAGTGGCTCATTGGTAGAGCATTTGCTTTGCATTTGTCCAATCCCCGCCACATCAAAACTAAGACATTAAGATCAGAATTTCTGATTGCTCGCTCCCTGCTAAGGGCTTACCATTCCTAGGTAGGAGAAGTTCTCACCATTCCTAGGTAGGAGAAGGTCTCACCATTCCTAGGTAGGAGAAGGTCTCACCATTCCTAGTAGGAGAAGGTCTCACCATTCCTAGGTAGGAGAAGGTCTCACCGGTGGGCTCTTTTTCAGGATAATGTAACCAAGTTAAATATCATGTCAGTGTGTCTGTGGCGTGAAATTTCAGTGAACAATACTTTCGAGCCCCTTGCTGCTGTAGCTAGGGCTGTTGGGAGAGTGTTCACTTCTTGTGTGGCACATTTGATCCATGCTCATGTCACACTTATGACAAGGAAATAAGATATTCTTGTTTATTCTTGCTGGGCACTTGGCATTCTAGGTAGGAAAAGGACTGGTTGGATTGGTGTCGGGATGATGTGAACGAGTCAAGAATTGTGTCAATGTGTCTACGAAGTGACACTTCAGTGAGATAGCACTATATATCTTCACAAGCAGACACTGTCTTGATGTGATCTAGACAAGTGTTGTGAGGGATGTTAAACCCCAATAAAACAAAGAAACAGTGCAGCATGTCTTATTGACTTACTTCTTTTGACAACCGTAGCTTCTTAATTTTTTGTATGTATCATTTTCAAAAGAAAGGATACAAGTTATTCTTGACACTATATTCTTGCATTGTAATAGAAAATTGAAGAGCTTACTTATGTACTTATAAACAAGTTATTATATCAGCATAACAAAACTGAATTCAAATTATAGCTGACGATTGTGTTGTTTGTGCATAAGATTTAGAACAAAGACACATGAAGAGAATGTGCTTTGTTACATGTTTCTGGAGGAAGGATGGAGATGTTGATGAGTATTGACATGATGGAGAAGGGCTGCTGTGTTGTGTCATGAATACATTAACTGACTTTCGTCTGAGATTGATGAGGTAACCATTGACCAGACACTTGGTCTACCTGTGTGTTATACAGCAGCCCCCCTTTTCTTACATCATAATAATATACACCTGTACTTCCTCCATACAGCCATCACAGTTTCACTTCAAACAAGGGCTAATTGATTTCAGACAGCCTGTCACCAGAATACAAGTAGTGTGCCTCCTAGGTTAAGAATTTAAGATTTAACAAAAGGATTGTAATATGTCCACTTAGAATATGTAGGAAGTTTACTGTAGAATATGTAGGAAGTTAACTGTTGCTGAATCTGGCTGTTTGTCCAATTGTTGTCTTTTTTGTAGATGATTTATCTATCCTCATTTTATCTTGCTTTATTATCTGTCTGTGTTACCTTGCCTGATACTTTATTTACAGAGTTATTGCCCCTTTTCTTGTAACTTTCTATTTGTATATGAACATCTTTTCTGAAGCATAACATCATGCAACAATATTCCAAACCTAGGATTACCAACCATGATATAGACTTACATCATATCATGGTATCCCCCTTATCATCTGACTATTACCTGGTGCTTGTTTGCTGAATCGTCTGTCCATCTGTCCTTTAGTGTATTTGTGATAATCTGTGGTATTTATAGTTTAAAGCATGTTTAGAATAATTGCAAATGCAAGGAAGAAAGGTAGCAGTATATGACTGTTACTGTTACTGTTACTGTCAGATCTGAAAATACACTTTCATGATAATTAAAACTTTGAAGGATAAAAATAGAAATTAGTTAGGGTATCCATATAGATTTGATTTAGACACAAATTACATAAATGCTGGGTCTAAGAGAGAATGTATCAGAGAAGGAGGATTACGGTAGGCAATTTGATTTGGAAGCTGGCTGTACAGGTGTATTACTGATAACTCCCCCTCAAACTGTTAAATTAGCAAACAAATTGGCTGTGAAGCACAGAGGTTTTATTACTAAGTTCTAGTGCCAGGACTTCCTGGAGATATATGCATGTTACTTAATTATTCTGTCATGCCTGGGAATACCAGGTATAATCTTGTCCAGTGATGCAAGTATTCTAAGATATGATATCTGTCAGAGAATGTGTGCAGCCAGTGTTGAATGAATTACAATAATCATCCAATGATAAACACTCCAAAGACAACCAACTCTACAACCCCCTACACTTATCTAACTTGGACAGTTACTTCCTGAAACAGGTCTAATGGGAACATTTTATCTGTTAAACTTTTTAAAACTTCACAGTTTTTGTTGCAATTTTGTAGTTTACACACAGATGTTTTTTGTGCAAGGACTCTCATTTATAATAATCAGTGGTTCGTCAAACAAGACCTGTGAGCAACATCAGTCTTGAAAAGTTGATTTATCAGTCTAAAATAGTTCCACTTGTTGACTGTATCCAAGTCTACAATATATATTGATGTTTATGTGATGTTTCTGACATAGAGTTTATCCAGGCCATCCTAGTGCAGTGGAGGTTCTGTATATCAGAATGGCCTGTTTTCTGCCACATTATCACAGACCAGGCAGCTGTCAGTACTGCTGAACATGGCAGTAACCAAGTGCATTCTGGGAAGTATATCACAGGTTTTACCAGAAAAACACTTGTGAGAGTACTCTATGTATAAATGGTTACACATTATAATTGGGAGAGAATTTCTTCATGGCATTTTGTTGGCAAGTGTGTTTTATAATATTTGCAAGATATTAATGACTTAATTTCCCCTGATGATGATAGACCACCTTGTTATCAATATCATCATGTTTGTTTTATATCCTCTTCTTTGTGAAACCATGCAGTGGCGGCGCCATATCCCAAGACTTTAAAATTGGGCACTCTTCTCGCTCCCTGCTTAATATGCAGCATTTATGGGTAGGAGAAGGACTGCTTGGCTCGGTGTCAGTATAATGTGACCGAGTGGAGTATCATGCCAATGTGTCTGCTGCGTGATATTCCAGTGAGACAGCACTATAAAGTCGCCATAAGTGTGCACTGTCGCAAGCAGACACTGTCTCGATATGACCTATACATGAGTTAAAGGGACGCTAAACACCAATAAAACAAACAATAAAATGTCTCCGTTGTAAAAAGAATAATTTTTATATTTTAAGTAAAAAATCAAAACAAAAACGGAAGAATTTACTGAGGTCATTGGATATGTCTAAATAATATTTTATAAATAAATTGAAACAAATATTTGTCTGTTTATATTTGGATTCATTGAAATGAATAACTTTGTAAAACAATTAACAACTGATAGCAGTTAGTGAATAATGCAAGAAGATATATCTCAATGCTATTAGTTACACACATAACCTTATTGTATATTTGCCACATGAGACACATTCAAAAGAAAGCACAATAGGAAGATGTTCTGTGACTTCGCATGTGCACTCAATAGTCCCTGGGGTTGAAGCACCAAAAATAGGGCAGAAGTCATTAGCAGAAACAGGTTCATCATGCTTGACTTGAACCCTTTGTTAGGGGTTATGAACCTGTTATGAACTTGAATTGATAATTGACAGCCTTTACTGATTTTGTAACCAAGACAGAATTCCACAAATAGTCCTCCCAACGCCTACAGTATAACCTTACACAACAGTCATTACAACCACACCGTAATGTAATTTTAAATTTAATATCATTGCTAAAGTGAGCAATTGTGAGCAATTGTGTACAAGTAATTGATGTATGATAGATATAAAATCTTGACACAAGAATTTGAAATATTGATTTTAAACAGAAAAAGGTTTCCATTTAGTAATTTGATTTGATTTAAAATTGCCACTGGCCTGATCTGTCTCCACTGGCCCGATCTGTCTCCACTGGCCCAATCTGTCTCCACTGGCCCTATCTGTCTCCACTGGCCAAATCTGTCTCCACTGGCCCTATCTGTCTCCACTGGCCCAGTCTGTCTCCACTGGCCCAGTCTGTCTCCACTGGCCCGATCTGTCTCCACTGGCCAAATCTGTCTCCACTGGCTCGATCTGTCTCCACTGGCCAAATCTGTCTCCAGTGGCCTGATCTGTCTCCACTGGCCCAATCTGTCTCCACTGGCCAAATCTGTCTCCAGTGGCCCGATCTGTCTCCACTGGCCCAATCTGTCTCCACTTGTTTTGTTAGTAAGTAAAGACAGAAAATGCTTTGTTCTCCAAGAGAAAACATAGACATGTTCACATGTTCACAAAAAATCAAAACAGGAAACATGTTAATAAGTTGTATTATAAAACCATTTGTTCATAAACCCTGTGGCAAGCAATTTGGTAAAGCAAATATGATAAACTTGTACAATTATCATTAGAGTATAAGTATCAGTGCATGCATGCTTTAGAAACTTGATTTTAACCTTGGTAAATAGCTCAGCATAACTCATGAACAAAGGTTTAAGTTTCAACATTTAATATCCAGGCATTGAGGGCCTACAATCAATTAAAAACACATGATTTTCTCTTTCCTTTATAATTTGTTCTTTGGAAATAATAATTCTTAAAAATATCATATAGTTGATCCTTATAAGCTGCTGTATAAGTCAGGTTTTGTATACTTTGAGTAATAATATTCAAACATTCCTATTTTTACTATGCACATATATAAGTTATGGATTTGATAATTTGACTGTGTTACTGCAGTGTTTTAGTGCATGTTTAATGATTATGTAAGGCTCTGACCTTCTCATACTGGGTTACTTAGGATCAAGGACTGCATGGTTGGCTCTGTGTCAGGATAATGTGAAAGAGTGAAGTATCATGTCAATGTGAATGTGGCCTGATTCTCGATATGACTAGACATGAACTGAAGGGACATTAAACCCCAATAAAACAAACAAACAATCTGACCTTTTCATCTCTATTTTATGCTTTTCAATCTACCCATACATATTTTTGTTGCCATTAGCGACTGTTGGTACTTTGGAAGTAGATCTGATCTCTTTGGAAGGTCTCTCAGAGATGATTTCCTTGTCTCTCTATAAAGTACTAACACAAGGTGATATTACTTGTAAAAATCACAGTAGGTTTTATAAGTGATTGATATACTGGCATGGTGAGACAGAATTGGGCTATTGACCCAATGGTGTATCCTGGATAAATGTCACGTAAACTCCTCAGTTTGATATATGTGTATACTCTCTTACCATGTCCTAATTTGCTTTTTATATCATTGAATTTTCACTTGAAAACTCAGTGACCAGATGATTCCATTAAAAACTCTTTTCAACTCTGTAGGTTCTCTGTATATATGTCTGTAAGTTCAGGAAAGTCATATATTGTGTACTTGGATAACCCACTTAATCCTTTCATCTACCAAAGCTTCATGTTCAGTGATCCAAAGTAAGCACATCATGTTACGATTAACTTACTTCTATATTTGGCACCCTGGAATTGAATCAAAAGAAATCAACAGAAAAATCCAGATGAAAGCAGTTTAGAATCACCACATAAAAGAATCATTAAAACATTTAAGGTCAATATAGATCAATGTATAATATCTAATCATAAAAAAATAAAACTAATATGAGTGAATCAGAATCTCAAAGTAATTGATTTGATGTACAAGATAGATTTTTGAAAATTAAATATACATCTCCTTATAGGTAAATGACGTTCCCCAATATGCTTTAAAGGATGGAGAAAAAGGTACAATGTAAAAAAGAAGTATGGAATATGTACCCCTTATAAGATCAGAAGAATTGACATTTTGGTTTTCAGTCCAAGATGGACTTTTCCATATAAATCCTGTCCATTGTATACTTTTCCCATAATTCACTATAAAGACTTATTGGACCAATTATAACAAAGCATTGTAGAAAGTAAGTGTGGGGAAAGGGATTAACATTTGTAAAGTGATTGGGAGTCAAAGTTCAACATTAGAAATATGTTAACTTTTCATATTTCTATTTTTCCTTCAAAAAGTTCGGACCATGCAATATCCACCAAACTTGGTAGGAAGCATGTTTCGGGGAAGGGAATTTAGGATTGTTCATTGATGATGGTGCTCCCCCTTCCATGGGGGCACCACTAGGGGGATAAAAAAGGTGAACTTTTTTACAAAACTATTTTAAATCTTTTAATAAACTAGAAGGCCTATAATTTAAATGCTTGTATAATGCAGTCAGTAACTGTTAGGCATTGAGAACCAAATTTGTTCAAGGCATGACCCCAGGGTTGAAAATAAATTGCACATTTTGGGGTCAAAGTTCAATACTATATACTAAGATCACATATATGTTCACTTTTCCTTTTTTGACCCCAAAACCATTGGACCAATTTTAACCAAAGTTGGTAGGAAGCTTACTTGAGGGAAGGGTCTTCAGATTTGTTTAAATTATTGGTCTGAGGCTGCCTCCGAGGTCTTATACTATGTGACTAATGGAAACAATTGGACACAATTTCACAAGTCTTCTATTTATAAACCAAAACGCAAGTGAATAAAGCTTAATGTTTATATATACAATAACCTTGGGGCATGAAGAATCAAGTATGGTCAAGACAGAATCTGAGGTCAAATTAGGTTTCATGTTTTGGTCAAAGGTCAATTACTATATAGCACATATGTAAATTTTTCAAATTTTAAACTTCTCAAAACCATTGTACCAATCTCAACCAGAATTGGAGAGGCAAACTTGAGGAAAAGGTGTTCAAATTTGTTTGGTTTGGGGCTTGGCCGTCAAGTTCAGGTGCTACTAGGGGTCAAATTGGTGGAAATTAGACACAATTTTTATAAATCATCTTCCAATTATCTAGAAGACCTAAAACTAAATGATTGTGTGTATATATATAGCAACCTTGAGAGATGAATTATCAAGTTCTTTGAACATTTTGGGTTCAGAGTTAAACTAAATATATATATAGTGTTTAGTATCTATAGTGAAGCCAAAAGTAACAATAGTATTTCACAATAATTCAGATCCTGTATTTTGTCATGTCTAAAAAAAAAGGTCTTATTACATGTGATATCTTAACTTTTTATGTGTTTTTTTTATATAAACAAAACATTTTGTTAAAATCTTGCACAGAAATATATCTACATGATGTGTGCAATATGTAAGGTTTTTGTGACATCTACAGTCATATAACTACAAGCCTTGTGGTTCAAATGGTGTTAATTTACTTATATCCGACAGAGGCTATATATTTAGTCATTATTATAACACACTTTTTACTTTAAATAAAAACTGAAAAAGAGCTGTAAATTCTTCACACCCTGAACATTCCCCTTTGCTGCCTTAGATAAAAGGTTCTAGATTACTCTGCACTAAACCAACCTCTTAAAATAGACCTTATGTTCCACTGTAACTTCTATGTAAGAAGGGGTTTTAAATTGCAAATGGTTTTATGAGACCTATTAGCCATAAATCAGCTGTTTATGATTTTGTGGAAGAGAAAAACTAAGAACACAGCTGATGTAATAGTAAAAGTCATGTTTTATTACACTTTGGTGTAGTCTTTGTTCGGTTTTAATGTATATACTACAGACAACTTATATGTGTCAATAGGTCAATGTGACCTGTATAACTGTGTATACATGTAGCTCTACATGCAACATACCTCAACTGACCTGTATATGTGTTTAATACAGCAACAATATGTCAACATGACCTGTGCTATCTTTGTTTAAGTCTGTTTTTGTACAGATTTTTTCTTGATTATCTTTCTCTTTCATATCAAGAGGTATTTTAAAAGCATCTATAAATGATATACTCTTAGGGATATTTCAATACGCCTGCACTTTAAAAACTAGATTTATGTGGATCTTTTGATGTTGGTGAAGTCAAGGGAGATATTATAAATGTGAAGTATATCTGTAATCTCAGGTTATGTAAACAATGTGGAAATATGTTTATTTTTGTATTGTGTGTGAACAGTACACTCTGACCTAGTGACCAATATCCCAGATAAGAACCCTACCCCACAAACCTGGGAGATTTATACAGCTGTACACACATGCATTCCTGTGGTTTATCTGGCTGTATTTCGTCAGACAAACATGGGATAATGACTTATTATTCACACCTAACCTTTGTGGGTTTTTTTTATCAATGGTCTCTTTAACTTGGTCTGTAATAAAACCACAATTGAGATATTTTAAGCAATGATAGTTCAATGTATTTATAGTAGAACTGTAATGTTCACAATGACAGGATGGGCATGCATGATAATGTGCAGTTAAATTTGAATAAAATTCAGAATAATTGAATGAACTGAATATGTTAACTTTGTATTTGAATTATTTAAAGCCCTGATAGAACTGACTTGAGTTATATAAAAGTAACATATAAGTGAGGAAAAAACACCAGAAATATTTCTGATAAAAAATATGTATATATAAATGTATACATAAGTAAGGCTTATATTATGTTCACTATGAAGTACATGTATAACAAGAAACAGCAAGGTTCCATT
Organism: Pododesmus macrochisma; assembly: GCA_032359645.1. Lineage (NCBI taxonomy): Eukaryota > Metazoa > Mollusca > Bivalvia > Pectinida > Anomiidae > Pododesmus > Pododesmus macrochisma. The sequence continues at coordinate 17,077 of JAUMGZ010093001.1, forward strand.
TGTCACTTAGATACTTCATTTATTATTAAACATCTATCAAAGATCCCAATTAGCCTGAATTAAACAAATAATGAACTGTTCACATAGGAGAGTATTATATTTATGATTAACCATCTATCGGAGATTTGATCAAAGGTAACGGTACACGCATAGACAGAGAGGTTATGTTGATATACATATGTTAGAATAATTTGTAGATAGCACTCAAAACACTCTACAACAAACTCTCTTGAAAAAAATTATTTGAATATTCAATATAAAGAAGAAAAGATAAATTTTATAATTGATGTTAAAAGTACACATGTACCTGTTCTGCTTGAATACTCACGAATTGTATGTCATGTATAATGTTTTATCACTGACAGTTTTTATGGATATTTATGCAAAAAGTAACAACTTGAACATTTTTATGGAAAAAACTTTGACTTTGGAGATATTAAAAAAGACATAGCCCATGTCTATGTGGTTGTCATATGAATGTTGTATAGGTAGAAATGATAACATTTATTTGACATTTAACGTTTTATCAGGTATTTGTTGACCAGTGTTGGTGGTCCCAGGTATAAACAAGGTATTTGTTGACTGGTGTTGGTGGTCCCAGGTATAAACAAGGTATTTGTTGACTGGTGTTGGTGGTCCCAGGTATAACAAGGTATTTGTTGACTGGTGTTGGTGGTCCCAGGTATAAACAAGGTATTTGTTGACCGTTGTTGGTGGTCCCAGGTATAACAAGGTATTTGTTGACTGGTGTTGGTGGTCCCAGGTATAAACAAGGTATTTGTTGACCGTTGTTGGTGGTCCCAGGTATAACAAGGTATTTGTTGACTGGTGTTGGTGGTCCCAGGTATAAACAAGGTATTTGTTGA
>JAUMGZ010093112.1:0-17939 GCA_032359645.1 Pododesmus macrochisma
GCGTTGGTAGTGTAAGTGGCAGCTGCGTTGGTAGTGTAAGTGGCAGCTGCGTTGGAAGGGTAAGTGGCAGCTATGTTGGTAGTGTAAGTGGTAGCTGCGTTGGAAGGGTTAGTGGCAGCTGCTTTGGTAGTGTAAGAGGCAGCTGCGTTGGAAGGGTTATTGGCAGTCGCGTTGGAAGTGTAAGTGGCAGCTGCGTTGGTAGTGTAATGGCAGCTCAACATTTTTATTCTGATTTAATTTATACCTTCAAAATAACATTTAAATGTGAAATAAAATGTTTGTTTACATTGGAGGTACCGTGTTTTGTGTAGTGAGTAAATCGCTACGCATAACGTTTTGGTTGTGAGGCTTGCAATGATGTATATTGCGAGATACACGCCACATGAGTTTGCTTTAGTTTTAAAGGAACTAATAATACAAAATGTAAACATTGATATATATTATTTATTTATTATGTACTACAGGTACACCAGGTCCAATCCCCTTGAATGTAAATCCTGTAGCTATAACAGCTGACACAGCGTCAACATTGCGTAAGTAATAAAGTCATCTGGCAGCTATATTGTTTTAAGGACAGTAAATTTTAACAATTCAAACTTTGATCACGCATTATATTAAAGAAAAGTTTTATTAGTCCCGTTCACTTAAACAGTGAGCCAAATTTGACAAATTAAATGTACACCTTGAGCATTTTGATTATTTACTAAACATCCATTCTTTACTGCTAGTTCATTCCGGTGGTGACTTTCTGAAGAAGCTATTGTTTGTTTATCAATAACCTTTATTCTGTTAATCCTATTTCTTCTTGGTTCATTCATAGTCATTAACTGATATCTGTTTTAATTCAAGTGCTTATAAATTGTCACGTAAACAGTAGTTAGTATTGCATATTTATTACAATAATCCACAAGTTTAACTTAAGGAAAGATAACTCGCCCCACTGACATTTTTAGTTTTTTGCAATACTTAGAGGCAGTTGTTGCAAAAAAAACCTCTTAAATTATATATACCTTGTCTAAAGGTACCCACACACAGATATGTTTCACACTTAACTTATTTGTATCAAACTCACAAATCATTGAATAAGGGATGAAATGTTTAAATATGAAACACGGCACCGGGGTACATTGTTTTTCTCGTTAGTGGTAAGTTTGATAAGTGATGTTTAATGACATGTTATAGACCTGATATATGTTAATTTTAATCAATTCAGTCATAACGTATATTTGGATTTGTAGGTTTTTATCATAATCATACCTATGCTGCATATCTCATGCTTTTGTGACTGCACAACCTTATTTTTCTATTTCAGTTGCATTAGGCTGTACATTTGAGTCCATACCCCCAACAGCACTAGATACACTACTACCAAAGATAAGTTTTACAATAGATGTCATCACAACTATGCAAGAATGTATAAGGAGATGTAATGAATCAAGCGTTACGTTAAATGGTCTGACAGGTGAATGCTGGGTTGTCAATTTATTTAACCCCCTGTCTCAGACGTGTAGACTATATTATCTAAACCAGGGATTAAACGTTACGTTCTATACAGTGCACATTGTAGGAAGTGCAAAGTGGGACACTCTGTTTGTTAGGACATGTATTAATTGTAAGTATACTTCCGAATATTTAATTGATATCATGCTTGCCATTTGAAGATATATATCGGGTCGATGTGCACTCGAAGCTAGACCTTGAATCTGGGATGGGGTAATCTCACACAAAGTACTGTTTCCCTTTCCTCCAATAGATAGTGTATTTATTTGTGGCATGTTTAAGTTTGAATTTTGTTATAGACAGGATCGATATGCCTATCAGTGCATGTTGTATTTAACCTACCTAGCCCAGAGGATCGACTACCTTTAAAAGAATTTCCTTTTTTGACTGCGCGGTATTCTGTTTGATGAAATTTACCATATTTATAGAACCATTTGAATTAATTTGTTTTACCGATTGTCTTATTAACCCTTTTGCCTCCCCATCAATTGTATATTTTAAATTAATTTTCTGTTGTCTGTTTGAAGAAGGCTCATTCGTAGCTAGGAATTTCACACAGATGGTTGGGTTTTCGTTGGCTTCAGATATTATTAGATATTTATGTAGTCTGTCATGATTTAAAAGTTTGTTTAGTTAGTACGTGGTGCACCACAGTTGTAAGTTTTTAACTGGTGAAGGCTGTCGCATATCGATTTGATACAAAGACAACACGGGGGGTGAGACATATGTTACACGAAGCGCTCACTCTTCGCAATCATCTGGTTTCGCTTTTAAAATTTAATTGAAGTTAGTGTATATAAAGGTTTTTATTGAATATAGTTAAGAATTTGATGACTACGTTCCCGATATTTCGCCCTCACCCATGGACTAATGCAATATGATAAGCATCTTGGTTTTTTGTATTTGTTTTGTTCAAGATTTTATATACGTATGACATTATAACATCACCGTTAACATATCAACGTCCTTACTACATACAAATGTTTTTTTATTTCATGTTTAAGTTACGAATCTCGCGACTGTCAGCACAACCACCCCCGCCACTACAACAACTACCAGCACATCGACGACAACGACCACTACTCCATCGACTACCACATCTACCACAACGCCACAACCAACCACGACAACGCCACAAACAACTACAACATCAACGCCACAATCGACTACAACAACCACACGGGAGACAACTTCAACTGTCGAACAGACAACGATAAGAGATGAGGATTTGACTGGGTTACGTATTAACCGGAAAAACACTAACAAGTACAAGCGCAGCCTAATCAGTGTATACGAGAGTAGAATAACGGCGGTCAGCATGGGTTTAGTTGGGTCATCGTTCATTGGATTTATTCTACTCGTCATGGTCGTCATAGATCTACCCATTCTCATCAAGCATATGCGTCATTTTTGCGACTGTAGAAATGACAGATCTGATGCAGATGAGGATTAGAGGCTTTGCGCGTGCACTTTCCTGTCCAAACACTTTCATTATATTTGTCGTTTACTCCATGCAATGACGATTCTATTTGTTCGGTTGTCAAGGAAAGTAGCGGTAGAGTTGGACGTAACGAAAATGTGAGGATAAGTGTATGATAAATTAATTGCATTAAATATAATTTAGGATGACACGCTTCTACATGTTGACAATGATAACTTTTATTTTTATCAAGGCTTTTCATTTTTTCATCATGTGTTTGTAACAACACAAAATGTTTACGTTTACGTTCTTGTTACAATATTTGGTTTGCAAAACCAAACGAAAAGCTTTTATATGGTGCTGATGTTAAGTGAAACAGACTGAATAATAACTGAGCAAAGTCATCTAAATAAGCGCGCCAGTAACAGGAATATTATACTAACAAAGTAGTTTACGTCTAATACAATGTCAGAAAAATAATGTGTACAGTTTGTTTCGGTCAGATAACGTGTACAGTTTGTTTAAGCCAGATAACGTGTACAGTTTGTTTCTGTCAGATAACGTGTACAGTTTGTTTCTGCCAGATAACGTGTACAGTTTGTTTAAGACAGATAACGTGTACAGTTTAACGTGTACAGTTTGTTTCTATCAGAAAACGTGAACAGTTGGTTTCTGTCAAATATCGCCCCCTGTTACGTTTTTATCGTATATGTGGTGCACGTGAATATAACTTATGTCAATAATTAATTGTGAATCTGCTAACCAATGTTGTTTATCATATCATAGTATACGACGAGATAAATCTAGTTTAACTTTTAAAAATAGATTCTTTTTTTTGGACATAATTGACCATGCACGCATTCAATGTTTGTTAGTTTAAACAATATTTTATAACTAAAATGGCATGTACATACTATTTTAACAATACATAGAAAGGATTCGGAAACAAGCTATACAGCTTATATTAATCCTTCAAAAATATTGGTGGACATATGTATAACATATGACAATTATTTATAGACATTTATTTGCATTAAATAACATATATATTTTTGTGTTTACCCCAACAGTCACAACTCAACTGAATGTTTTACACACAGTGGTAACGTCGTTGTATATTAACAATTATGTGATATATGTACCCTGATGCTCTGTGTTAGGCAATTTAAAGTTACCATGGAGATAATTAGTTAATATTGGTGTTTGCTGTTTAGAGGTTTGCTTTTGTTTTGTTACGCTTAGATGATTATAGAAATGGACCATCAGTATTTTCATATTTTCATGTCGCTTTTTGTAATTTGCTATTAGATCGTCAAGAACACATTAAATCAGCATTGTTGCATTTTCAAACCTGGGTTTTAATCTGTCAAGTACTTTGTTCAAAGAGCTAATTTCTCCCAAAACACATTTTGCTCCTGAATACAAGTAAAGATTAACATTTCTAAGAAATAAAAAAAGTGTAAGTGATTGGCACTTAGTCATTGTGTTTTCGAATTTTCTAAATTGTTAAGCTTGCCTGTGTTTCTTTTCGACTCCGTGTACTAGTATAATAATTCATTCATTCAGTCTTTTAATTGTATTAAATTACTGTATACCTGGAATTTATCGCCCACGTTTTGTTTTCCCCTTTTCGCCTTTGAATGAGAGGGCGAATTTAAATTGAAACGGAAATTTCCAACTACATTGTCATGATTTCATAAATGAATTGAGGTCAAAGTTAACACGGTGAGAGTATGTTTCCTGTTGCCAAAAGGCTAAAAAAAACCAGGAGCGAAAATGTATAGGTATACACTATACAACACCACCATCTCTGATGACGAGGACTGAGTTGACTGAGATATTTGTCCAGAGGAATACGTTGTTGATTCCTATTTTGGCTACGCTTACAACCAACTAGATTATGAAATGGGTCATTTTTAGATTTTTTGATTGTTATTAGGGTAAACTGCTTTTTAACCAGCAGGTATTTCTAGGTCCTGAATCTCAACTTTCCCATTTCACATTGAGGGTCCGCTCAAGTCGATTTCGTCACAACTGGAACTGGAATATTCGACAAAGGTATTCTCAGTTATCCCGGTTATATAGTATGCTTATTAATATGCGCCTTAGTTCGCACGTTTGTATTATTTCAAATTTCATTTAATGGTTCAATTGAAAATGTTAATTTAGCAAAAATTAATAAATTACACAAACACAAAGAAAAATATGACAAATAGGTTATCTTGGATGTTACATTTATCATATGCCATCTTAGACCCTCTTTGAAATAACAATTTGATTTTGTGTATTTTGAAAAAGAGGGCAGCAGGCAACGGCTTCATGATCTTTCAGATATTGCATAGGTTTCTTTTTAATTTGAAAGCTTCACATTGATATATCAGGTATAGGTTTTTAACAAAGAGGAAATGTTAAAACAGCAGAACTAACAACAATGCATTTTAAGAAGATTATGTCAGAATGACTGACGATCAAAGGAAACGTTAAAACAAACATTCAACAGCAAGGAAAATCTCATATCAAAATATACGAGGACAGCCACCACCATGGAACGACTTAAGACGTTCAGTCAACTAATCGAATGGTGTCTTAAAACGAACTCTATAAATACGCAAACAATATAAAATTATTTTTGAATGATGTAAAGTAATTAAGAAAGAGAGAACACTGAATGAAAGAGATCGATGGCCAGGGTAAAAGTAAAAAAAACATTCACCCAAAGGTAATGTCCTAATTCGATAAAGGAAGTTAGAAATGATCGCTAAGGCTAGTGATTTCCAAATTGGGTAGATTTTATTGCTTGGCCCCAGATGCACAAACAAATAGATTCAGTAAAGTGTTTTTAGGGCAGCATGAAGACATGAGGTTATGCTAGTTAAGATACTAAAGAATTAAACACGTCATACTGAAATTGAAAAAAACAGTATATATATAGCATCAACAGAACGAGAGACATTGACAAACATAGGCCATTTATTAAATTAAATGACAAAATGTAAAAATTGTACAACATTAAAAATGAAAGAAACTGACTAGTATGCAATATTGCATAATCAAAGAAAACAACTTGAATAATGACATAACACAAGCCTAATAAAACATGATACAAGCTTTAGTATCTAAGATGGGTTAACATATACATTTGTACTGCCATTACGCTATAATACATAACACAAGTTTAATTAAACATGATACAAGCTTTAATATGTAAGATGAGTAACATATACTCCTCAGTTAAATTATATAACAATTAAATCTTTAAAATTGAAATCAATTACTGTTCAAAACTTATTAATTCAATCAAAATGATGGTAGGTGGAAGGGTTGGTGGCGGTTAAAAAGAATTGTGAAGAAATATTATCAATAAAAACTCAACTGCTGAACTCAATCGTTGTAAACAAAGGATGCCCCGACACTAATTTGGGACGTGTGTAAAACAGGAAGAATTGTTAAATAGAGTTACCTCTCTTTGTACACGTATATACATCAGCCCTACATACATTTTTGAAAATACATAAATTTAATTTTAGGGCAGCACGAAGACATGAGGTTATGCTAGCTAGGATACTAAAGAATTAAACAAGTCATACTGAAAGTGAAAAGGCCATTTATTAAATTAAATGCCGAAATGTAAAATTAGACAACATAAAAAATGAAAGAAACAGACTAGTATACAATATTGCAGAATCAAAAAAAAAACTTGACTAATGTTTCTTTCTTATAATTAAAATTGAATAAGCATGGCAAACATATTACGCTATAATACATAATACAATATTTAATAGGCCCCTTAATACACATACAAACCATGTTTGTCTATTTTTCAAATACAAACTCAGTTATGCTTGAACAGACAATCAAGACAGACAGAAGACCATGATCACAGACAAAGTTAGGAGATCTAGAAGACACATTTTTTAAACAATTTATATAAACAAAAATTGATATTAAACCAACAAGAAAACATTCCGAAATTCTACTCAAAACTAAAAGCAAAACCAGGTGCTTCCGCTGAGTGGGCGCCTATTGCTATATACATGTTTTCCAATAAACAAAATGCGACACAAGTGTCCCTTTTAAAAGAACACTGAATTCATCGGATGCATTATCTATGAATTATATTAAAACAGGATTCGAACATTAATATGACAATTGTTTAGAATACGGCACGTAAGACATTCATAAAATTACCATCAAATACAAATGCTATAAAATGTTTATTCAAAACAATTAAAATCGTTTAACATAAAGAGTTTTGTTGTATTTAACCTTATCACTGTCCCATGTTATCGTTATTCAATGGGGCCTCATCGTCTTTAGCGCAAGATCACCATGATAGACGACATATTAAAAGACATTTTTAGTATGTTTCCGGCACTTCTTAATGAAAGAATGAACTCTGTTTCTAATTTCAACTGTTTTATGTTAAGAAGAATATAATATAAACAAAAAATGACCATGTTTACCACATAGACAGAATTATGTTCTAATCCAATAGATATTATCAAACAAAGCATGCGTACATAAGATTTAATATCTTTTTTCAATATCCTAATGTCAATTTTGTATGTATGTATTATGTCAATATGTATAATTACTGAAAATATTGTTTAAACTAAAGCATGCGTAACATTAAAAGAAAATGTACCAAGGAAACTATACTTACGCTTTGCATTAATAAATCTATGACAGAGTAAAGTTTATCAACAAAGATTATATAACTGTTATCAGTAAAGTATTATTTATATCGGTTATCTATTTATACAACTTATCTACATACCAGTATACACATGTGTATGTGACAATCACGTGAGTAAAGTAGGCTGTTCAAGCGTCACTCATTGTAGCACACACACAACGGGATTTGTTCCGCGTGGTCAAGTCATTGATGGAATATTTTTTCGGCTAGGTATAGCAAGTGTTGGAGCAAAAGCAAATACTTAACTTTGTTTTTTCATTTTTTTAAATGATACTTCATATTCAAGTAATGTACCATGCAAACTCATATATATATAAACATGATGATTCACCATTGAGTAATATATATATGTATCTTTAGAATATAATTACTATAGCCTTAATGCGGTTATTTCTCCTATTCCTTCAAGTAAAGTAGATAGAAATTAATTCTTTTTATTCACAATATCTAATTCTAGATATAACATTTGTCTGTCTTGCATGTCTTGCTCACACATGCGGTTTTCGTGCAATTCTTAAATTTATAACAAAACCTGGTATTAAAAACAGGTTGCGCTCATATAGATGTTTATATATATTTTTATTGTTTGTTGTTTTACATACCAGTAAACTGCAAGACAGATTTCTCTCACCCAGCTGATTTCCAATGTATCATTTACTGTCGATAAGACCTGTAATGCATGTCATGTTTGGCTCACACGAATGGTTCTCCTTCCATTCGCCTTATACATGTTATATCCTTGCAATTTTCACTATTAAGTATAAATTTTGTTTGTTGGTTTATATTAACAACCTTTCCTCTTGGCTCCCAAGTCCTCGTGTATCTCGATCATATTTAAATTCGTTTTCTCTTTGGCGTCGTTTATAGCAGTTTTTCTGCACTAGACCTTTGTAGTCCTGTAGAACAGATGGTTGCTTATTAATTCCTTTCAGATATCACATCTATTATGGTACATCTCATTTTGCAAATTTGAAATTTGAAATCTACGGCCGCCTTCCAGTAGTTTGCTCGTATATAGTTCTTCATACAGATCTTGATTTATAGTCATGATCATTGATTGATTGGCCGTTTAAAAGTCTAAGTGAAAATTTTAATTACTTACATGTACAATTCTACATTTTTGATAATAACTAACATTACCTAATATATTTGTTCACGCACTTGTTCTGAATGAATTGAAGTTTTAAGGAAGCGAATACACTGTTACCGCCACTATGAAAGTGGTTGTACTCTAATCACAAAATTATCAATATGTGTACACAAGTATTTCATAATATTTACATCGACTTTGTTGTGGAAAATTTATAATGTCAATAACAGTTATTAAAGACACGCTGTCATAGTGAAAGCAACATTTGGGCGAAATTTACGAGAACACAAGGTAACTTTTTACATTATATTACAACGTTTTTTATCTGTAGTGTTTTACAGGATAACTATACATTCGCATATTATATAACTATATGCTCTAAAAACGCTCGCGCGTGTGTTTGTGTGTGTGTTTGTTACAAAGTGCTTGATTTACTGATTGTGAGGTCACTATAGAGCACTTTGAGACTTTGTTGTAATTTCTAGGTTATAATGTTCATCGACAGTTTGGTATTGAAGCAGTTTATGCATACTCACACTCAATCAATGTATTGATTTCCTCATCACATATCTTATCATTACCCTGCTTTGATAGCATATTAATAAAAGAGTTCAAGCAGGGAGTGGGAAGGTTGGTGCATCATGAACTGGTTAAATAAAACTTCCTGTAAAATAACAGTTGTCTGTTCTTTGGTGTCATTTAGTTTCTCTTTCTCTGATCCATTATACTGATGATATAATAAATGTTTAGTATATTTGATGAGTTGACAAATGTGTATTTGGTTAAATTTTCTGCGTGCGTCCCACGTTGCCCATATCCATGGTCTTACGGCTTTCGAATATTGTCTTGGTTTTCCTGTGTGCGTCCTACGTTATGCTTTAGTTGCCCATAACCATGCTCTTACGGCTTTTGAATATTGTCTTGGTTTTTCTGTGTGCGTCCCACGTTTTCCCTTTGTTGCCCATATACATGGTCTTACAGCTTTAGAATATCGTCTTGGTTTTTCTGTGTGCGTCAAACGTTATTCTTTAGTTGCCCATATTAATGGACTTACGATTGTAGAATATCGTCATGGTTTGTTGCACTTTCTACTTTATGCGCTTATTCTTCGTTTTTAACTAAACAGTATTAATATTAAATTATATATATATATGTTTAAGCGTCACCTTTGCTGATGAGGACTGGTTTGTCCGAAACACGTGTCCAAAGGAATACGTTTAAAAATTCCTGTTTTGACTGCGCGCATACCTAAAATGTTGACAAGACTACTTTTCATAGTATTGTTGGGGTGTGGTTTTTGTCCTTCATACCATCGTGATTTTTCCTCATTCCTCCTTTGCTACAGATCTTTGATTTATCGAGGTCTTGTCTATTTTAAATTCATCATCCCCTTCGAGTCCGTTGATGACGGTTGATTTGGAGCTTGGCTTCGGTTCAAGGGCGGGGTCCTCTCACCTATTTGGTTGGTTTGACGTATATTATAATGCCCAAACTAAAACAGTCTCATTTGGCTGGTTAGGTCTTGTGGTGACTTTTTGACGAAGCTATTGTTTGTTTGTCAATAGCCTTTGTTCTGTTGATCCTATTTCTTCTTGTTTTAATGTTGGTCCTTCTATCCTTTCGTTTAATCTGTGTTTTGTTTCTTTGGAGAAGAAAATACGACAATCAAAGACGTCTCTGTACCTGGACAAAAGGGAAACGGAGACGCACACATTACACGCACATAAATTCAAATATCAAAATAAAAATTAGGCATCTGTGTATTTGGATTATTAGGTATTCTTTCGTTCGTGTTAATTTCATTTTAGTCTATGTTCGATATCATTTTAGTGTACTTTCCATTTACGGTTTATGTCAAGCGTGACACTATTAATTTCTAACATTAAATTTCATGCTGTGTATATTTAAGTACCTATTGCATGTATATGTTTTTATCGTATCACTGTGAACTGTCCATTAATTGGCAATGAAACCTTCACATCACCTTGTTCTACCATCAAATTCATAACATTAACCAGTACTTAATAATGTTTCTTGAACTTGAATTTGAACTTGAGGTAAAATCAAAAAGCCTAAATAGTTAATCAACGATAAATAGAACAAACGAAATAAAAGACACTAAAAGGCACAGTTAAGCCTTTTATTATTTTTAACTAACAAAATGAAAGTGACATCGATAATTGTTAATCAATCTTTAAAAAAAAATATTGCCATACTTTTTAGCACTGAAGCATACAAGCATATGTACATGTGACCTTACACATATAATTACACATTCTTATGACATTATGTACAGCTTTAATCAAATTATCTCCACACAGCCCATGTTCAGGTGAAAAAATCGTTTCCGTAGGGAACCAAGATTTCGAAAAGAAGGGCCTTTTTATATAGTTATATAGTTTTTTTTACTTTTAGATTTTATTTTACTTTTTTTAAAGTTTGTTTACCATTACATTTTTCATTTTTGAAATTGATCAATTTACTCTTCAAGATGTTGATATCTAACTCATCTTTGCTTGCTTGTTGTATTTGCATTCATCATGTAACCGCACTTCTTTTTTGCTTTTTTATGATTTTATATTAGTCTTTTTACGAATAGCGCTAACCATTTCACTTATTTCTAACACTGATCAATTTTATAATTATGATGTTGATACCTCATTCACATTTGAAAGCTTTTTGTATTAGCATTGAACATATCACTATAAACAGACAATTGATAACCTTCACATCACCTGAACCAAGTCAAAAAGTAGCCTTCAAATTCATATCCTTGACTAGTACTGACTATTGTCTCTTGACCGCGCTATAGATGTGAAGCGTACACAAACACATGTGTACAATGTACTTATTAAAAAATCAAAAGCTAAATGGAATGAATATAATAAAAGACATTAAAAAAGCCATTAGTCACTGTCTTAATTAAGTTTATTTTAATCACGTATAATAGTTGCATCAACAGTAGTTAATGAATATATGGAAATGCCGGTCACTTTGCTCTGAATGAAAGAGTAAAACATATCAAAGAGACCTAACACACCTTTTCACATAATCTAATCACCTTAATCTTTAAACAGCACAGGTTGCACTCGAAACTGTCGGTACAAGTTAATTTGTTTTTTACCTTAAACTGATGGATTACGTTTTCATATTTTGCCATTGATAAAACTTCGCGAGGTCATTTGATATTAGTTGTCTTGACTTCAGTAAAACATAGCTATTGGTTAAACACCATTAACAAAATTTCTTTGACTTTGTTAACGACATCAATTGCATATTAAGTGCAAAATGAAAACATCGTGTTTTACTATTTGTCATTATTTACTATCGAATGATGATACACATAGACAAACATCTGATGACACGTACGTTTCTGTAGGGATCTAAAAACGATGTTACATTCGAATTTTCATCCCTCGTTGCCCCGAAGCATTTACTCTTCTAGCTCAATACTCTAACTCAACTCTGTTAAGTTGTGACTACTGCAATAAACCTAACTAACTTGAAATAGTAAATTCAAAAAACCAAGACGATATTCGAAAGCCATCACTCCATGGGCAACAAAAGGAAAATATGGGACGCACACAGAAAAAAGGAACACCTTATACATTTATTAACTAAAAAAGTAAACATCACGAACTTCAGTCTATTAAAAAACTAAAAGCGAAACCAGGTGCTCGCGATATGGTTAGCGTTTCCTGCTACTGTCAACCGCTTCGATGCTTCCGTGTTATTCCGCTGTATGGTAACTCTTTCCACTGTTAAAAGAAGCCTAATTCACCATAAGAATGTTTCACGTCTATAGTGACGGAAGAGCAAAGAAGGAAAACCATTAACAGGATAGAAACAGACGAAGTGACACGTATGTAGCAAGAAACGTTCGCTCTTTAGGTACAACTGATTTTGTTTTATAGTTTTTATTTGAATTTTGTGACTTTATGTTTTGGTTTAATGTTTAATTCGGTTCATTATATTTTATTGACACGTCCCCTGCTTCCTTTAAGGCTGCCATTGTCCATGAGTTTATACTTATTTTGTGAGTAGTGTCTTAGGTTTTTCTATATCAATATTTTGTGGAGTAAACGTCTGTTTTTATGAAATATAGTCACACCGACTATTAAAAGAATGAAAGCAATCACACACGTAGGAATATTACAATAACCGAGTAAAATACAAAATTGAAACTCAAACATTGATTAAAAGTCATTCTTTGAATATTGTAACGTGTACACGTATAATAATGATCTCTTTGTTCCCTCTAAACCGGTTTGGGATTTTGCAGCTTCTGTAATTAAATATAGGTATTTTATAATTATGTCAATTACTGAGCTCTGTAAGATGAATAACTATCCATTAAACCGATCAACAACTAAAGATGTATGATTATCAGAGACTAAAATGTTGGACTTTTTATCACAAACAAAGATTTGAATTGATTAACATAATCAGTATAAGATATTCTTACCAGTTAAGATAAAATTAACGTTAAAGAGTATGTAAGCCTTATAAAACTAATAACGGGAATTACTATTTTATGTTCTATTATTAAGACATTACTATCGATTGTTCAGATTCAGAGAAATCATTCTTGCCCTTTCGGGTTTGATGTTTTTCGATGGTTTTTTAAGTTTGCTATTTTGTACTTTTGCTAAGGTATTAGTTTAATTTTTAATGACTGGCATCCAATGATGTTGATCATACGTGGCTACATACTTACGGCCACTCCTGTATTATGCGCTTGTTGAGTCATGGTTTAAAGTAAAAAAGTTTCTTAAATCGTTGTTTGAAGCCCCCACCTCCGGGGCTAATTCGGAAAGTTGGCAACCCGTTATTCGGTTCATCAATACTATTCACTCGTAAAAGGGACTTCCATTGTCATTCTGTGGTTGTAGCTGGTCTCTAGTATTTTGTGATTGAAATTCGTGGGTTTTTATTGTTGCTAGATGTTTACCTTCATGGTCAATCCCCCGGATTCAAATGTTATTCTTCCTATCTTTAATTATCTCACATTCAGTTCGAATGCTCTTGACTTGCCAATCATTTAGTGACTCTTAAACGTGACACGATATCAATTATAACGGTTAGCATGTTATGACTTTTAAAGTAACCGTTACCCATCAGGTGAACGGCTCTTGCTGTCCTATAGTTTGATAACACCTGAATCAGATGTACAATGTAGTCAACAACTGATAACGCTCTTGAACCCTCTTACCTAGATGTGCAATGTAGTCAACAACTGATAACCCTCTTGAACCCTCTTCACTTATTGTAAGTTATCATAAAATAACATAGTAAATCGAAAAACCAAGACGAGATTCTAAGGCCGTAAGTCCATGGACATTGGCAAACAATAAGAAAACGTTGGACGCACACAGAAAAATGAACCAAATATACATTTATTAACTAAAAATGGAAACATCACGGATTTCTAACAAAAAACTAGAAGCGAAACCAGGTGCTCGCGATATGGTAAGCGTTTCATGCTACACGTGTCACCCGCCGTGATGCCTCCGTGTCATTCCGATGTATGGTAACCTTTTCCACTGTTTAAAAAGGAGCAACTGTCAAAACACTCATGTTAGTTTAGTCATACCAATTTCTTCGAATCACATCTGCCATGGGAAAAAATGCTGAAAGTTCAACTTTTGATTTTGCGTGCAACTATACCATGGTCATAACCATTGTAGTTATATTTGTTAAGGATCTTATCCAAGATCATAAGTTTCCAGGCTCCCCGTTTGATTCCTAGCTTTTGTTTATCTAGGTCTTGTATATTCTCTATTTAATATACCTCTTGTTCGTTCCTGATAAAGGTTGTGCCATGTCTAAACCTTGAATCAAGGCGAGGTCCTCTCATACCTCTTGAGTCTTGAGGATTGTCGTGGCGTCAATTTCTTTCTTTTATTCTGATGCTGAATTGGTTGATGCGAATGTTGTTGGTTTGTCATTGTTTCTCGTTCTGTTTATTCCACTCCTCCTGTTTCTTCCCTTTTAGATACTATATATTTTGGTTCGTGTTTGCAAGGTTTTACTTGTTAATACATGACAAAAAACCATCATGGTATCTCAGTGGAAGAGTGTTCACTTCGTGTACGGGAGACCCCGGATCGATCCTAGTCCGTGTCACACATAAGACGTTAAAATTAGAGTATCCTCTTGTTCTACAATAAGTACTAATCATTATAAGAAAAACTGGTTGGTTCGGTCTCCGGATAATGTAACCAAATGAAGTAGCATGTCAATTAATGTGTCTGCGGCGTAATATTTCGTTGAGACAAAAGTCGCCATAAGTGCGCACAACTTTAAGCAGATATCGTCTCGGTATGACCTTGAATATGATTGAAGGGACGTTAAACCCTAATAAAACGAACAAAAATGACAAGAACTTAATTTTTTCTGTGCCCATGTCCATTGTCTTTTGTCTTTTAAAAACCGTCTCGGTTTTATTATTTTGGACTTTATAGGCGATCGATTACAGTGTACCCTTTTCTGTTATTAAGTAATTGTTATCTACATAAAAAGCATGCGATAAACTAAAATGTTTGTGTTTTACGGAAACGGGAGGGAAAGGTTAACAAAATACCCTTGAAAATCGTTATATAGCACCGACGGACATATTCAATGGTATATAATCACGTACGCCACAACTTTCTATCTGGTAAAAATCTACCTTATTGCTGATAAGCACGGGAACACTGTCATAGCCACAACGCATGTCATCATACGTGCTGTGTATTGCTTTATATGTAATAGGTATATTTTAATCAACCGACGACTTAAAACTTTATTACGTTTATGCTGCTACATCGAGAGAGACTTCAGCACGACACATCCGTAAATCTGAATCAGTTCTTTCTAAATCAATTAATATTTCTGACGGATAATCATGGGAACTAGTCAATGGGCTGCAACTTTATGCAAGGTAAATTTAAGTATTAATTTTTAAACAATGAGGTACTGATTAGTGCTCTATATGGCGACTGTGAGTTATTACATCATGTATTTCTTGTGTAAAGTGGAGTCACTCTACAATGACCTTGGCATTGAACTTTTGTCATTTCAAAAATTTAATATTGTAATGAATTGAATAAATTTGTAATTTTATTTGTCCATTTTTAGCACTGTCTATCTTCGTTGTAATGAATTTGCTGTTATAATGATTGTTGTTGTAAAGTGACTCAACTGTAAATATAATCTACGACAATTTGTAGGTACTTCTGATGCAAATCATAGGTAAAGCTGTTCTTTGTTGGTGATTATATCCAATACATTTAAATCGACTGAATGCTTTCTTTCAGTTTTCGAACAAAAAACAATCCCCATGCATCATGAGTTTGGGCGTGGATGTTCATTGCAAAGGAATGCAGAAAGGCCGAAATGTCTGGAACGATTGGATAAACTGTATCATGCGCAAACATTCCCAACTTGAATTAAGCGGTGCAATCATGATTCGCCATAATGGTGGCATTGCGTCAAGGACGAACGATTTGAACATAGATGACATAGATGTCAAGGTAAGTGATATAAATCCATAGTACTACAAATGTAGACTTCAGATTGATGACAGAAGTAGAACACCAAAATTGATAGTCGATTTTTAAATAAAACCCGGGTCAACAGACAGTAGTAAACAAAGGGAAATTGGATGAAGTTAATTGAAGACATAAAAACACTTAATTCAAAAACGAAAACATCATGAACCTATAACATGATTAACTTGACTGCTATAATTTAGCGATTTCATTCAATTAATAGATGAGATGTACACAGTTTCTGTATACGTTAATAAAACAGACGTGTAAACCGTAACAAGCCACCAATAAAAACACTGTCTAAAAAAGACATAAAAACCAATACTATGTTCGGAAGGTATTCTTCAAAGGTTTCAGGCATAAGTGTGAACGAATCAACTGCCATTGGCGGACGCTCAAGTGAAAATGAAGCTCGAATAGCCAAGACCAAGATTTGCAATGGTGGAGAGGCAAACATAGAATATCATATTTTTTTTCTTTACTATCACATGATCTTAAAAGTTTGTGTGCTATGTACTTTTTTGGTGTTTTTCTTAAATTTTCATTTGCCTAAATTACTGTTTACTTGAAAGCTGTGATTTGTTGGACGTGTCCAAAATTTCCATTGTTTTTCCATTGTCCAAGTGTAGACGGACGTAGTAAAAGACAATAGAAAATTCATTCGATGGTGTGGCTTTTGGTCTTCATGTTCAACGGGAGTCTTCACTGTGTTGGCTTTATTGTTGCTATCGGCAACCCACTTTTTGCATAGGTCATGGTTTCATACTGCGTTTTAGACAAAATACGAAGCATAATTTGTTAGAAGTTAAAATTTGATTTTAAAACTTTATAAAAGGTTTCGTTTAAAGATAACGCCAAGAATGTTAGATAATTTTGAAAATATGTTTTTCAGTTCAACCTTACAAACAAACTACATAAGACAGCTTTGTTAGTCCTAGTAGGAAGTTTCCCTCGGGTATGGTTTTGTTTTGATATCATGTTTTATTATCTAATTCTCAATTTAACACGAGTACGGTTTGTAACATCAATCCCAATTATCTATAAAGGTACTCCTATTGTCTTGATGTATTATTTGAGGTAGCTTGTACCATTGCCAATAGATGCACATCAATTTCTAAACAGCTATGTGAGCAAATGTTTGAAATAGAGTTCTCTCCTCTTGATTTAAAAAACGATAAGAGTTATTTATTTCCCTAGACATACTCTCCCTAGCAAGAAAAGGCAAACAAGTCAGTTTGTTTATGTTGACCATATATATGGCTAGTTGTCCAAGACTAAAAAATGCGAAATAATATCGTCTTGGTTTTTCGATTTACTATTTTAGACCCACCAAAAAAACAACAGCCCGAAAATGATGACATAATGTAAAAACACAAATTTGTGTGGAGAGTAATGATGTTTTTTAGGAGGTATCTTCCTTGAAAATTAATTTATTTTTTACAAGACTCTGATGGTTATGTGTATTGATTTTGGCCTGTAAGGCACATTTTTTTCATTGCATAAATCTTCTTTATGGTAGTGTATATATATAATGTTATCAAGAATATTCATCAAATTTTATCGTTTATTTATTTTTTTACCATATTTATAGTTATATTTTCAATAGCCCGGTGGCGTCACAACGCAAGGCGTTAAGTTTGGGCACTCTCCTCGCTCCCTGCTAAACACGTAGCAATAATGGGTTGGAGGAGGACTGGTTGG
>JAUMGZ010093223.1:0-30551 GCA_032359645.1 Pododesmus macrochisma
TCAATGCTATATTAAACTGTTTTCATTGCTATATTAGACTGTTTTTCATTGCTATATTAAACTGTTTGTCACTGCTTTATTAAACTGTTTTCATTGCTATATTAAACTGTTTGTCACTGCTATATTAAACTGTGTTCATTGCTATATTAAACTGTTTGTCACTGCTATATTAAACTGTTTGTCACTGCTATGTTAAACTATTTGTCACTGCTATGTTCAACTGTCACCTCTATATTAAATCGTTTGTCACTGCCTGCTATACTAAACTGTCACTGTTATATCAAACCGTTTGTCACTACTATGCTAAATTGTCACTGTTATATTTTAAACTGTTTGTCACTGCTATGTCAAACTGTCACTGCTATATTAAACTGTTTGTCACTGCTATATCAAACTGTTTGTCACTGCTTTATTAAACCGTTTGTCACTGCTATGTTAAATTGTTTATCAATGCTGTTTTAAACTGTCACTACATGTTTGGTGTCTCTTTGCCGTGTGTTTTACATCATATAAGAGATGTTTTATTGCTTAAAAATCGAAAGCATACATTTGCCGCAAGTCTGCTAAATTTTGTCGAATAAAAATTTGACTTTAATATCAAACTGCTGCCGTCGACAAGCGCTAAAGTCATAAATTATTCTTCATCTACAGTCATCCTTGTGCAGTAAAAATAAACTAAATATGCGCACCCTACACTCCAAACAAGACTTCTTTGATTTTTCTCAAATTACTTCATCTCTGCACTGTGTACGCCTCCCATGGTAAGAACACTAAAAGATCTATTCTAAAATACACATGCTTTAAAAACCATTGCACCGAGGTCGTACGTTTCTCAGCAAGACGCAGTGCATTTATACGCCTGTATCAATTGCCTCATTTTTCCAAGTGAAATAAGAATTCTGAAAATTGACGTTGTTTACATTAACCATATATCATTACACTAGGGGCATTATTTTCCCAGCAGACACATTTGACTGCGTAAAGAACTCGTTGTAATTTTGAGGTATACATTCTATGACCAGAGGAGATTTTTTGTAATATTTTTGTTTGTTCAGACTGTATCTGGTTTACTATAACGAAGATTTGTGTTTTATATCATATAATTGTTGCTACGTTTACTGCATTTTTCAAACTTCACTACATATTAGAAGACCTTAAATAATTAAATTATCACTTTAGAGTTAATTATTCACGATGGTGAACATTAAGTCTTTAAAATCAACTGTCGTGTGGGTGTTACAAGTTCAATATCAAATTCCATTAGTTTAAAAGAAATGAAAAACTACATACATATAAATATGTAGATTCATATATTCTGGTTTGGTAAAAATGTAAATACTGTTTGCGTTTGTTAGAACTAGATGTACTGTATCATGTATGTATATTTACCAATGTTGACCTGCACGAGCGCACGTGCATGTTGATGTTAACTTCAGGCTATCCCGTTAATTTAGAGAACATATCAATTGGAGTGGTCAGTGGTCAATAGATGGAAACATTGGTTTTATATTACAAAATATACGTCAGTCCAGATGTCCAGATTACTAAATGTCTCAATAGGCAAGAGTACACTTTGACGTTCTGCTGTCCAATATAATTAAACTCCATTTTGCAAAGATGCTTTGATATTTTGCCTTAATAATATTCAATATTGTTTTTTTTTTACAAATATTTTTTTTAACTTTGAACTTTGATCTAATTCGAGAAAACTCTTTTTTCATTCGGACTAACATCTGTTGATAAATGTCTAATTTTGTTTCTAAATTTAAGATAAAAAAAGGAGTTATAATTTTTATGCATCATCATTTCAAAATTTGAACACTTAACTAGTTTTTTTTTTCAAATTCGTATTATACACGATGAAGCCAAACGTCCCTAAAAGAAACATGTGTGTATTTTACTCATACACGTTCATTTTTCATTAAAAATAAACTCTTTTTAAACACAATGTACAAGATTTTATGAACTCGCTTCATACACCAAAACACAAAAGTTCCTCGGTAACAGACCAACACTGACCAGACTGTCCACATAGTAGATAATAAGCAGTAGATTCCTAACACATAAGGTGCGACAACAACTTGATATAACTTTCCATGTGAAATGCTTATGCAACTTCTAAACCTCTAAAACTGTATTTGAAAGTGTGGTTGATTTTGAGACCAAATTTAGAGACCATTGGATGAAAAAAGCTTCCTCGCTCTGAATGTATCGAGCATGTGCACGAAACTGTGTGCGTGTGTGCGTGCATGATTATGTATTCTGACCCACTAGTACAGAGATAATTATAAGTCATTAATCTTACTATAATCTGACTGAAAGGAATCATCAATTTAAGCACACCGACCTCATAAAAACAACAGGAATTGACCTAATTCCAGCAATCCGTTTTAACAGGCAATAATGACACGAATACATTACTTATGTATTTATTGATTTTTATTTAATTAAGAATCTGGTTTTTCATGTTTATATAATGTTGTACAATAATCTTCATAATACACAGCAGAAAACGGCAAAAATATCGTACATGTTTTATAATTCTCGCTCATATACACTCAATCTTGTTTTGTATTTACTCTCTTGAAAAACCAAACCTCCCCCACCACATAAAGCAAATTTCTGATTTGTTATTACAACTTCAAAATGAATTTTTTTTAAAGAGAAACCAATGAGAAAGATGATCGAAAATGAAATGAAACAATTTGGCAGATTGTTTTCTTTGGGATTAAGATATTGCACTGATTCCAATTTCATTCGTGATTTCATAAAATATTTTTTTTCAACTGACAACTTTATATTTTTAATGAAATAAATGATCATCAAAACGTTTTGATTGATTAATAAAGTATGACGTCAGTTCATAATTTGAATGACGTCATTATATAGATTTGCGTAGTACATACAACGTTAAGGTAACAATGGAATGTAACCCTGGTGAACACATCACTAATTCTACACTTTGTACATAGTTATGGATTTCTTGTAGATCCGTAGATTCTAAAGATAACTTAGATTTATATAAATAAAGAAGGACACTGTGACCTCCTTAGTCAAGGCACACATATAAGTTCAAATACAGAAACATACATGATTAATATTGATGTACGCTTCAAACAAAATCACGTCAAATCAATGGGGCTCACATAGAGGGTAATCAATATTTCTACCACTTTTTATTTTGATCCATTTCCTCTTTGTATATCTTTTTTAAAACAACAACAAAATCCTTTCCTATTCATAACCCTCTATATGGCCCCCTTAAATCTAGCACTCGAAACATGCCATCAAAACAAAAACGCCATTACCAGATCTGAAGTTCATTTAGGGACTAGAACATATAGTTATGTATATATATAAAATATTCTTCAATGTCATGGGTGAACGTTGTTTGCCATATGACAAAACAATAATAAATAAATATTTACAATTTTGATATTTAAGTTTTAAATGCAACCAAAAACAACAATTGTTAATCAGTTACATGAAATATGTTGTTAATTACAATCTCAAAGTTGAGCAAACCGCAATTTCATGTGATCAACCAATAATTGGTTCGCGTTAATAATAATGTTACTCCACAAACACAATATCGGTCATCTTAATAATACAATGACGTCTGTTTGAATTACAAGCACCAGTCAAAACAAGACTACGATTATCAATAGAAAGCGTCATATCAAGCACATTCTGTCTCTTTGAAATCTCGTACTTGGCGAGACTTTGATTATTTAGTATGAGACCTACAGCAGACATAGGTCTTTTTTCACAGTGAGGCCAAAGCGGGAGTTGACCTCAATTCTGTGTTCATGTTTAGTGATACCCGGCTTTGTTCCTCCCAAACACCCGTCTACACCTAGCCATATTGATAACTGCGCTTTGCAGGATACAAAATCGCATTAGTGTGCATGATGGTGTAACCGGAGACGAGGTTAGCGTCTTGTAATGTCAAAATCCGTGACAAAAGTAATATCCCCTGTTGTAAAGCTTGTTCGTGACAGAGCTCACTTTTAAGTCGATGGGGCGTTTGCACGCATCCTAAACACCTATACTGTCATGCTTACGCTAGAAAAGAAGCTGGGCTCGTATTTTGTTCTCGTTACCTTCGGGAAGAAAGTTTTATATGACAGCTCCGCAGAGTTCCTTCAGAATTAATCTATACAGAAACACTCACATACGCACCGGGTCAGTAAATTACGTTCTGTTAGAATACTTGTCCGTACTAATAATCCGTGTCCGCCAGGCTCTTTTTAACAAACTTGTACATTTCTCCCGAGGATCGAGGCGCATCTTTTACCTTCTTTTTACAGGTACTGAAGGCATTGTTTTTTCCGCAACACTCGCGAATGTTTAGAGTTTGGTTGTTCTCATGCCATTGCCCCGACCATATTTGAACTCGTTGACAAATTTAGTCCTGATGAGAACCCTGATGATGAAATGCTAGGAATACTGGAAAATGACGATGAGAAACTTGATGGAATTGCCGATGAGTAATTGTTGAATCCGCCAGAAAGTCCACCGTGGCCTACACCCTGCATGTGTCCACCGGGTGGCACGAATCCACCACCGAGATTTCCACCGCCCATGTACGTGGGCATGGGAGCGTGCATGGCGTTCAGGTTTGGAGGAAATCCACCATAGGTTTTGTCCAGGGGTTTAAGGAAGTCAGACATAACCATTCCCTTTTTGTTTTTCTTGCTCTTTGTCGACATTTTTCGGTTGCGTGTTTGGATGCCATCTTTCTTCATTGTCAATGGTCTGTTGACCTGAAAATACACAAAGAATATAAATATTAGGCACATAATTACAAAAGAGATTTGAAATTGGTAGAGACAGTTGTGTATAAAACGACCATACAAACACCGTCTTATTACCAGTCCCGAGAAGATATATGGATTTATAAAAGTGATGTATTGGTCTACGCTTCGTTCTGGTCATTTTTCCCAAGATAAGTTGCTGTATGAACTTCCAATTAGTCTCCTACAAACCTCAGAGGCTGTGGAATATTAAATAAAGACCATGTCTATGTCAGAATGCGTCGGTCGGTAGCCAATTTGTTTGTTTAATACCCTGACATAACTTATTTCCTCTACCATTTTTCAAACCGCTGCACAATGCCAGCCCTGTGAGATTTCTAGCATATATCGCTGTTGCAATTACAGGTCGTTTTCTCGCTGTATTCTTTGTACAGTTATCAACAGGCATGCTAACGTAGTTTGTTAAACCCCTTGTGTTTTGATTTGGACGACACTTTGAAAGACTTTACATTAAAAACATGAAAAACCTGTCCCGATAATCCAACTAGGTTTTGAATGACTGACATATGGAATTTTGTAACAAATGAATTAAAGATTTCATTTTTTTAACAAAATAGAAATTTAAATTGATTTAATTGCACCGTATGTGTAACGAGCGACGCATTAAAGGTCAACAATAACCAAGTAAAATGTAACATAAACATAGCGTAGTATCACATTCCCCATGTATCAGGGGTACTTACATCGGTTATTTAATCGGATGTTATTGTAGAAATGCTTATTAAGGAACAATGATAAACTGACAATGAAACTAAAAACTGGGCGAGTCGGCACGACGGCGAGGCGCTGGTATAAATATACACTGGCGCTAAATGTCATCACTATTGACTCGTAAACGTACGCGTCTTTTCAGTTATAATAATGAGATTTTGTCATCCGAAGAAAAAAGGGACGATCTATTTCCTCATCCTACCCTGCTATGGTTTCTGTGTGCATTGGTCCAGAAGAAAGTTACAATGTGTCTAAACCAACATGCGCTGTAAGCAACCATACGGTTAAATGGAGGCAAATTTGTACCGCTGTCATCAGAATACCAATTACCTATGACTGCTCTTCGTCAACGTGTGTCCAATGTGTGCGAGTCTCGGAGCCGACAATGTCGGGTAGGCACTGGTCGTGGTGCGGTAATTATTACCACTTACTGTGCTTGTCTGTGAGACAATGACCACCGAGTACCGGATACGTACATCATTACATTACACTAGATACACTAACGATCGCCACTTGCAGCCTGGCGACACAACCTGGTCCATAGGGAGAACAGATTGCAGTTTAATCCCATTTTAATTTTTATTGAGAGTAAATTCTGATCCGTTTATTACTTCTGCGGTATGTTTCTATCTTGGGGCCAAATGTATATATTGGGCTTTGAAATGACTGAACGTAAGGTAAATCTAGAATAATGCTTAGTTTTGGTTTGCAGACATATTCCAAATCGCGTAATTGCAAATGACAAATAAATCTGGCCGGCGGTCGCTCTAATAGAAAAGTAAATGATGAAGATGTGTGCTGATCCCTGTATAGAAGTAAAAGCTCGTCCAATCACAGACCAAAAAACATAGATTCTCCTATCTCTAGTTTAATGACAACAGCGGCGATCCGTACAGAATGTGTTTATTACTATTTCTTTCTAAAACGCCGATAACTTGTTTCCACAATCGATATTATATTTTTGTAGTAATTGTTCGTCGTACACGGCCCGTAAGAGAACAATATTCAACCCACCCTAGAACAGAGATAACTGCTACAAAAGCAAATGTGTTGCGTGCGGAGCATCGAAGCGCTGAGGTTGTAATTACGAACAAGTTAATATGTTACTTCTACCTATAACGTGTTGTCATTTATTCATATAGAAATCAAATGTAATTATTCTCGTTTTCTCTCCACTTTGCGTGTTTTAAGTCCAATTTTATGTAAGTAAGTTAATACAATTCGTTTTACGTTTATTTTAATAACTTTGAAAACGTCAACAAAACCATATAAATGCAGCTAGTGACTTTCAAATATCACGTTTGAAGGACGGTAAAACATTGAACTGAATATGATTGCAATATGTCATCATGCATAAAACACATGGTTAACTAAAAGCTTGATTCTTTCAAATAAGAGTTAAGACCGAATTGCTGATTTTGAACGTTGGTCACTGACACGACGCCCGTATGCACGGCTCTGTCTAAACTAATCATATCATCATCTCAACCTTCCAAGTCGGTGGTCTGATCTTATCACAGACATCTTGAAAAAAAGGTTCGACAAGTTCTGTTCCTCTGGCCGTGAAATTTAGCTCTGGTCATAATTAACAAGAATTAAGAGACAAGTTAATTGCTCGTCAAATTTGGTGAAAGACTAATACCATGAAATTGGGCGCGATGAGTAAGCTGGAGTTTTGGTTTTGTTGAAAGGCAAGCGTGAAGTCTAATTTAAACTTTCAGAATGAATTATCAAACAGTTATTCTATGGCATCCTATGTGGACTAAAATCTTCATAACGTGCACATTTGCACACTAGAAATTGTAAGATTTAGACAAGCTCTTACTGAATACATTTTAAATGTTCTACCAGTCTACCATAGCAAGAAAATATATTTGACCTCTATCCACGTTGTAAACCTTTGATAAATGCATGATTTGTTTTTGCGTTGAAAAGATTCAAATAAAATTCAAGTCAATGTGAAAATGAATTTAAGATATTCCCAACAAACTTTTGACAAACGCGGCTTTCAAAACAGGAGAATAATTCCGTTGTTTGTGGCTGTTCCGTTTACATAATATGATATGGGGCCTCTCCTTGAGGAATTTCTTAACATAATGGTTTAATGTAAATAAAACTAAAAAGAGACCGGAAGTATTTCAATAATGTGAGTAAGTTCGTTTCTTAAATGAAACCATAACTGCAATAGTTTTGGCCCTTGTGAACCCTTCAATGCCGAGAAATCAATACTGTTGTTTAAAATTAAAAAGTAGACAAAATTGAAAAGGCAAAGCTCGACGCGAATTGAATGCTTGTTCGCCATAGCATGAACCTTATATTTGAAAAGAAACTAATATGCTTAACTGAATGCGTTTTAAAAGGTCTCTTCGTGTAATTATGTCATATCCTTCTACGAGAACGGATCGCTCAAGCATGTTTGTACTATTAATATAATATAGCAATGATTAAGTTCGTAAATTTGCAATTGAAGGACGAACAAAAGGTGATGTACTCCCCGACGAACCGGAGGAAAACTGAGCTTCAAAATGGGAATGAGACAGAAATTGAAATTCAATCGTCCGTGGAAAGTTTTTTAATAGCGACTCCAAGTTGTCTGTTTCAATATCGGCGAGACTATGATATATACACGACCATTAGCATATCATTGTAGGATGATGGATATTCAGGGTCATTGTGCATGGCCAGTAACTATTTGCTTTAAATTAAACCGTTACGAATTCATACACCCAATCGCTAGGTCCTTACAATCAATGAGAAACTAATTAATTTTATGAGTATAAATAAACCTAACGAAAACAAGAATTTTATTGAGTTATTAAAAGAAGCAATGAGGCGTTGCATTCTTCACTCATAATGATTTTTTCAAATTTAAATATTAATTAAAAAGACAATAAAATGATTGCAGTGATCACGTGAAACGCAATAACTTGTTATGACTTTACAGGTAAAAAATATATTAAAGTTATTCTATTTGTATTTCTCCATGCATTTTTAATTTCGCTTATTCCGGAAACAGGTTTACTACATTTTAAGGAGTGCATTTTTTCAATTATACGTATTTTAATGTGTTTTGTATAATTTACTCGAGAACTGAATTTATACGAATCTGAATGTACTTTGTGTAGACTTATCGAGATGTTTGATGACATTAAAAACGGAAAAAAACAATATCTATAAAAAGATACTCAAACTAGATTTAAAAATTGCCGTCATAACAGACCTAAATGATATAGATCAAAACAACATTTCATAACAACAGTCTACCCACGAACAAAAAGAAATTATATTACTATCATAATAGAACTCGCGAAAAATCTCGCGAGACCGTTCGGAACGCATCGGAACAATCGTCATGATGTATCTGCCATTGATTACATTAATATTTTAGTATGCTTTGCCCATTTTGTTTGGATAAGTATGTAACCAGGAATACGTGTGTAATGTCGAACAGGAATGGTCAATGTATCACACAAGAATATCACAAAATTAATTAATTAAATATCGCCGTTATAGTCTGCGGCAAAGAGCATCGAATTGTGTCTATGGGTCATCTATCATTTTTAAATATGATTAAATATCCCCTTCACTTTTCCTGTTTGACATATGGTATAACTATTAGATCAAAACTTGGTGTTCGGTGGCACCGTGTTTAACTACTTTATACATGTATACAAAATGCACTGGCATTATACCACATCAATCTTTGTTGTAATTACGTAGTTAATTTATAAAATATTTACTTTCGATTTTATTTATAAGAGTGCATGTTATTGTGCCCCGTTTAAACATATATCAACAAGAAAGACTGTAAATGTAGTCGATGCTTATAAAATTGTAATGAATAATAGAATTCTAAAGCTGCATTATGTCCAATAATGCGATTCTTTCATTTAGAAATTACAAGTTATTCCATTTAAAAAGTTTAAATTCTTGAAAGCATGTCAAAATGTATTATATATGAATTATTTTAGGTTTATTTATGTGTGAATATAACAAAAGTGTAGAACGAAACGCGCAAGTTATAAATAATTTCTTAAAAGTTAAAGACTAACATGTTGTAGTGAAAGGGGTTCTGCTTGAGCGAATGACAGTCACTGACATTAGACTGACAAGAAAATTGTTCTGTGTTGCCCGCAAGACTGGGTTCTTTTGACGCTTGTTTTGTGAAATACATGGTACAGACACGCTACGGGTTCAACGAAAAAACAGTTTATCCTTCTAAAATGCCTACATTATGCCGAGTTTAGCTTGAAGCGAATTTCGGAACCGCATTTTATTCTTGTTTACACGTTAGACAAACGTTAATGGTAATGTGCCTTTATTTGGTGGAGAAGAGCCGTGCTTCTGTGCCAGGCACTCGTCAACCATGGCACAAATGAAGAGACATGCTTCGATACACTTAGATTAATAAAGAGAGTTTTCATCTTGTGTTAACGGCCCTTGGAACATTTTAACTCCGTGAGAGTAGAATAAAGATTGTTTAATGTTTGTTGAAGTCCTCATATCATACACAATCCATTGTCCTTTATCTTAGGTGTAAAATTTTAAGTGATCTTCGCCTTGTTGTGCACAAACGACTTCAGACTTTTTCTGTTATTTTGAAATTAAATTTTGAATGAAATTTATAGGTTGCTTCGTTGGGCATATGATGAGAAGCGACGAGGTTCCCCGAGTTTAATTATCAATGTAACAGACGAAGTAACGAGTAGAATGTCACGAGTGAAATCAATATTAAAACGACAACTGAAAAACGTAAAAAAAAGAAAAAAACTGGAAGGTGTTTAATTATTGAGAAACATAATTCAATTTTGCAATAAATCATTTTTGAATGTGTTTCTTTACATTGGTTTGATATGGGCAACTATTCAAATCCATAACGGTAATTCTAGAAAAGAGGCAAGCACTAGTGGTTACGTAAGCTGTTGGGTAACAAACATGACTCCATACAATGGCCACTCGTACCAGCTTGCACTTGCAATCGTCAAAAACAGGGGTAGACATCTAGATGTACACGATAGGACCAGTACATAGTCTTACGGACAATCAATTTTGACGTATATGACATTTCTGGTTCTTTTCAAACAAATATGATCACATTTTTTCTTCAGGCGTACTGATGAAGGGGTCAGATAACTTGACCACTGGTATGGTGGTCAGAGCTTACCCTGCAGGGTTACTTTGGGATGGCGTGGGACTCAAATTTCGAAATATACCAGATTTTTGAGAGCCGTAAAGACAAGGAAACTCGTACATACTATTGTTGCTTGGGGTTATACAATGCTAATCCTGCATGTGTCAAAACTAATTATATGTAAATGGCATGGGGCGACCTGAAGCATGCAACAAACTTCCCAAACTTGCAGTACCAACAACTCAATGGGATTGTCTAACAAGAAAACGGAGGCGCAAAACACGACTAGAAACCGTGCTTCTCACATAAAAGTTACAACAGACTATTTCTGAAGTCCTCTTCTGTATATTTCACCATCATAACCTTGCATTGTTTTTGTTCAAAAATAAAAGTCTCTGTCTAGATGATTTTTGACAGATTTATAACTGAATAAAATTCCCCTATTAATTCAGCTTTACTGCACACCAATTTACTTTTATCGTCGACGTTCTATGTTTCATCGCTCACATATATATATGAAGCTATTAATATGAAAATGTACTCGGTTCCGGGTATCAATAATTAAAACTTTTATATCCTATATTGATCTTGGCGCGTCAAGTGTGTTTAGTTTTCCTAGGAGGGAAGTATCACTTCAAATCAGCGATAAACACACAGATACCAGTAATCGCTGACTGTCTTAAAACTGTCATATAATTCTAGTTTATGTTGTAATAATTAAAGAAGTACTTACGTTGTGTAGTTTATAGTAAAGACCGCAAGCATTGCATACGGGGTCTCCATTAGCGTTCCTCCGCCATAACGTTGTCGTACTTGTGCCGCAGTTAGCGCAACTTGTACCAGCCCTTCGAGCCGCAGACTGCAAAAATTAAAATTAATTGAATGAAATAACACGTTAAACCAAAAAATGTAATTAAATAAAATTTGATAACGCTGTAAAAATACATTAACTGAACACAAATTTGATAATACCTAAAAAAATTATATTTATTAAATGAAATGTTATTGTAGGATAGGAAATAATAGTTTTAGTGGAAAAAATTATAACAGGGTAACAAATAAATTTAAATTGGATATGATTTAATTTTCCCGAAAAATTAAAATTATACTAATTGAATACCGACATTGTATTGAAAGAGGACTATTGTCAAGCGATTTCAATATTTTTTTTAATTTTGTAAATGACTCTTTTTATGTTTCTAATGTTTAAGGATCGAGTTTCATGCAATGCTCCAGTGCGATTTACACGACGTATTGGTATTGATTTGTACATAACTTCACGTCCTTCGTATATATACACATATTGTAATATCAATCTCGGTCTTTGTAAACCATTCATCATACTTTACTGTGAATCTGTTTATGTTTAGTTTTGTTTTACAGTGTGTGCTTGATAAGGCCACCATCTGTTGCTGCCATCACTAATGGCGCAATCTACATGTGACTAGAAACACTTTAACGCAGCGTTTGTTATCGTAACTACTGTTTATTTACACAGATATACCTGCTTGTATTTCTTATGGTTTGTTGTATGTCAACGCGTTGGTGGCTCTTATGTATTACCATCAATTTACAGTTTAAATATAATTGTGAAATAAATAAATTTGAATTAAACAATATCCAATTTTCTCTCAATATGAAATGAAGTATATTTTTTTTAAAATGTTATGTTTGAACATTAGATATTGCACTGATTTGAACATAATACCAAAATCCTTAAATCTTACAATAAAAAATGTAACCGACAAGTTTACATGGTGAACCACCCCTAAACCAGTTTAACAGGTCTCGGGTCTTATTTAGTCTGAACATTACAGGGTCATTCGGGCTCCTTTTACCTTTACAAATGACTAACCCGTGAGATGATCGCGACTCAAGACATCTCTTTTGAAATACAATGTATAGAAACATCATTTACGTGCACGCGAAGACTTTTGTTTTGTGGCGGAAGATGACAATTCGTGACAGTGACCCGTCTGCCCTTTTTTGCTCACATTGGTTCTGCGTTGTAATTCGATATGTTCGCTACTGGGTAGGGTACACCTCTTACCAACAATTCGTACAATCAAGCGATTGTTTCAAGCTATAGAAATCTTTTAACAACCACAAGAAGACAAAAACTATTAATTTGCCAATGATTTAAAAACGTCCAACAGAGCTAAATAAACCCAGGTATAGTTAGAGGCGAAGAGTGCGAAACGAAACCCTTTGTTTGGTTTTTACTAGGTAATATACTCTGTGAAGAACATTCATCATTTACCCTGTGTTGTGATTTAAACTAAGAAAGAGTCTTTCACTTGATATTTTTATAAAGCTATCTAATGGTGAATACACCCGCTGTGTTCTACCACAGGGTATTTGATAATTAGAGAATTTGTTATTTTAACTCGAAAAGTACCCAAACAACCTTGTATTCGGTGTAAGGGGAGGCGGGGCCTTGTGAAATGAGTATCTAACTAACTGTATAGATATACTAACACACAATGAAAACTATAGTGAAAACAAAGCAAGAGATGTGTACCGTGCCACACACAGTAGGATAAGCAGTGAATTCAGCAGTCGATGATAGAATGTCAGCCGATTAGATGACAATCGTTTCCAAATCAGATGATAATTCTATATCAAAAAGCTTAAATCGTCAGTTTTATAATCTAAAATCGGGAAATATCATCATCAATTGTGAGGCAACTCGATATTGACAGGCACCAACTGATACACTTATAAAATGGCTGTAACCACACAGACAGATATTCTAAAGTTAGGGATCGGATCAGATCGCACGCTCAAAACATAATCCAACCTATTCAATATAATTTTTGGAATCGATGGATAAACAAATATTTCTGATCAATCGATCGAGTATTGATCACCGAGGCTTGTGATCGTGATTAAGAAGATAACTGGAGATTTTTCTGATAATTTTTAGTCCGTTTTTATGTTTTAAATACATTAGAGGTATTGATGACATAATCAAATTCAAAGCCACTAAAACAGCATTCAAGTGACGTCACGCATGCAAGACACGGCTCATATGGCACCGTTGTATATGGGATATGTAAGAATCTTTTTACAATAGTTCCTGTGACATATATAACCCCCATATCTTATTTCTTTTGGGGAAGATCAAAATTTGCCACTAGATAAAGCGATATTATGGCGAGCGCGGCTAGGCAACTTTATCTCTATTCATCTGATTGTTGCAATTCACCTTAGTCCTGTAATGAGCGATTTGACGTCTTATCACCGTATCTTCCACCTCTTATCGAGTTATCTTAAACTATACAAAAATACTGTCTTTAAATACTATGTTTAGGACACGAACCATCTATTGTATTCCATGTGACTGATTGCTTAAAAATTCATTGTGCGTCGCAAATCAATCGCTAATTGTCTAACAAAATTATCGGCAAGTCATCTTATTTGTTTTTGTTTTGTGTAAGCGGCAATATACAATAAAGTGCTCAAAACAAATAAAGTTTGACATCTAACCCCTCCGTGAGAGGACAAATATTTTTTTCTTTTGTTTCACAAATATTCATTTGTTCGAGTTTTCAGATTTCTAACCGAGATATTGGATATTTTGTAATGAATATTTGTCGATGTTTGTGGTGTCTTTATCTTAAACGCAAAGAAATTATATTATTGTTCTATAAGAACAATAATCATTTTAGGAATTACTCGTTTGACATTTGGAATACCAAAACAAGAAACAAGGGCTCGGGTTAAAATCTTAAATTTCCTAGGTGTGGTGTATGACAATATACAGCACACAAATGTGTAGTCAAAATAGAAAATATGAATTTCTATTATGTACAATGCGTTTAAAAGATGAGTAATAACACAAAAAGCAAGACTGGTCATATAAAGCCCCAGGATAGATTTCTCGCTCCTGAATATTTTCTTTGATATTCCGGCCGTTTGTTCTCGTTTTTTCTTTTGAATTTCACACAATTGTATAAAAAGGAAATATCAAACACTTTTAACCGTGTTGTGATGGTGTGATAAAACTAATTTACAGCATTTTAGACACTTCTATTGAATTGGTAAGCTTTTAAATATCATTATGATATCTCTGTCCGATAACTGTTGATCACAGGATAAAAAGCAGACCATACGCTACATTTTTATGAATTACCCGGATGGAAAAACATAGCAGTGAAACACTATACAAAACGAATAGAATATTATATCAGTTATGACAAATGCTATTCAGAAAATGTGGCATATATCTATTATAGTATTCACGGCATATGTGCCAGAATTTAACTCGGAGACTGAAGGCTGTACATAAACTATATCCGATGTAAAATACAGTCGGCAAAGGCACCGGAACGCGGAACAGAGTCTCTACACGTATCAACGGAAGATGAATTATACTCTCCAACCAAAGTGTAACAATCTCGACAAAGGATGAGAAGTCTCTTGCTCTAATAAACCCCACACGCATTTAGTAAATATTTCTCTTTAAAATAAAAACAAGCAGAGAGCAGAACAGCTGCGTGGGAGAAGAATGTCTAGGTTCCATTTTCATAATTAAAAAATATCTACAAAAACACTTTTATAGAATTTGGCCTTGAAGAAATTTTATTGTTATTTTCTAAACCATTGAATTAAAAACTTTTTTCACTTTAATGATCCATCAATCATATAAATACAAAACGTGGCCTGTTGATTTGTGAATGTAAAATAAAAACTTTATAAAAATGTTATCATATCAGAGAGTATTGTATTGCACGGTAAGTCTGCGACGCCCATTCTATTGAAATGAACGAAGAGAGTAAATAAAATGACAGTAGCACAAAAGGCTCTCGGTGTGATACAAGGGGATAGGGTATATTCAACAGGGAAAGGGACCAGTTAAGATTCCCGACCGTCTATTTGAAGTTTTGTGTGTAAAACGTAAATACTACACATAATAGAAAGATTACCATCTAAAGGAAGTGAAACGATAGGTATCTAATCGCATTAACCCAAGTACGTAAATATTGATAAACTCCACAGGTATCGCCCATCTTATTCAATGGGCACGTGTCACATCCACTGTACATAAACAACAGCTACCAATGCACATAATTCATAATAATCTCGATGTTTATATGATTTAAATGCTTACTGTGTAGATTATGAACAATTTGGCCAAAAATAGAACTCGATGTGTATGTGTCATAGATAAAATAAATATACTAAAACGTAATAAATGTGGTGTGGTTTTCCACAAGGTTTAAAACGATTTGATACAAATGTACCGAAGAAATATATTTTTACTGTTTCTTAAAAGTTTTTTTTTCGAAAAGAGCTTTAGTATATTTTGTTGAAGGCGCCACAGTGAGTCGACCAGACTGTTTGGGCCACCCACTGACTGTGCAGTGTACAAACCCCAATGTCACGAGAGGAAATTCCACGCCAAACCGACCAAAAACATAGACGCCACTTTGATCGCCAACAAGTGAGAGAGAAAAAGTTCAAAACTTTTCGATTTGAAAAGTACTTTTATAATAAATATTAATCTTCTCTGTCAATAAATGGGAACATTCTAGACAATGTGACAGCATAATTGTATATATAACAATCAGACTATTGACATGTGCTGACTATCCTTAAAGTCCGTTCTTGTTTCACTAACATTAAGTTGTAACAATATAGTTATAATTGTGTGTATAAGTTTATAATTGGAACTTTTTCTTTTATATGTTTTTCTGTTCTTTATGCTTTGGTTTTAAAGTGAAAATGTCTTAGTATGTGCGAAGAAAGACGACAATGAAACATCTAAGATATACAGTTCCACACATTAAGTCTTAGTGAAACTGACAGTGGCGTCGTACAACCAAGTCGTTATACACTTTCTCGTGAAAATAAACATATTGCCGTTTACAGCTTGACACAGTGTTAAAAGCAACTGGGAATATAATATTCTGTGTAGATATAAAATTACAGAGAAAAAACGCACTTTAAAAAATCTCAGAAACGACTTTGAGCACTGACATCGAAATGTTGACAAGAAATAAAAACAAGAAGGCTAGTGTCACTTTAGCTGCTTAGCGTTATAATGGCGTTTTCTAGAGAATTATAACGAGTTTTTTTTATTGTGAGAGAATTTATGTCAAAACAAAGTAAGAACTCGTTAAATGTGTCTTTGCCGAGATACGAAGAATAAACAGAATTCTGTGTTGGTTTACAACCAGCCTTCCATTATTGGACCGTGTTAGAGGCAGAGCTCTGAACAAACTTGTTTAATTAATATCATTTGAATTTACGACTTGGTTAGAATTTATTACTGCTTTATCGTGTTGTGGATTAAACTGTTACACTTTGACTGGTTATCTGTCTGTATTCGATCATCACATTAAAAAGTTACATAAAAATACCAAACGTATTTTTGTGAGTATTGTACGTAATTTTGTTTTCAAATAGAATAAATAATGCTAGTCATGCACGATTGTGTGTTGGCTCCCCAGACAGAACCATTGTAGTACTGTTCGGTGCTTTCTACGTATTGATTGGTTCGTCCGGGTTCCTGTTTTCCTGTACGCGGACAAACTCGGTAATAATGATCATTTTCAGATCGATCAGACTCTATCGTTACCAATAAAATATGCGTTTTACTTTTTTCCTCGGGTAAAAAAAACTACTGTGGTTTCCTGTAATATTTTTATCAAGAAATTAAATTAAAAATAACTCACCAGTCTTCGCTTTGGTTTTATTAACGGTCTGTTTTGACCATTCATTTTGTGATATAGTCCACAAGCGTTACATAAATAATGACCGGTCCCGTCTCTCCTCCATAATGGCGTCGACGTTGCTCCGCAGTTAACGCATTCACGCCCTTCTGTAAAAGTATAAATATAAATGGTTAACGTCTATCTCTGACAAAACATACAGAAGGGATAAACACATTTAAGTGTTAGGTGAACGAGTCCCTTGCGTTAGAAATTACTGCTTAATTACAAGCAAAATGGTTTCTGAAAATTTTGAAATCCGAAATGAATTTCTTTTTCAATGAATATTTTCACTGTACACAATATACACGCTTAATTTCGTATTCATTTATGCATTTGTCTATCCAAGTGTAGTTAATTCGTTAAAAGAAAGGCGGTATTATAGAGCCGCACCAGATGTTAGGTTGGATTAAACGAGTCGATGAAGCGAGGCAAAGAATCGTCTTCAGTTGGAAGATATTAATCCATTTTAAACATCAACATGCAAAGATGAAACGAGCACACATTAAAGCCAAACAGGATTATCGCCATAGCAAACTGCAAGCGTTAGTTAACTAGCTTAACTCCAAAGGACACAATTTCACAATAAAGTGGTAGTATATGCGCATATCAATAACAACAAGGTTTAAGTTGTATAAACAAGAGTGTATTGCCCGAAATATAATTATAAATACAAGTAGTAAGTGAGCGATCGTGTTACGTGATCGACAGCTCTAAGTGTGTGATAGAAGAACTTTTACTGCTTATATTCGTACCCAGACTTTAAGGCGAGTCCTTTAGACTGGACAAGGTGTGCAGACACCAGTCGCCATCACTACTTGACCCCGAACTTAACCAATATTAATGACAATCTTGTATTTTGTCATCGTTATTAATAAAGCATATTTGCTTCTCAGTCTCATGGTAATAAAAGTCTTAGGGTCGGTAATTAGTGTGAAACGCCCTTTTCACAGTCTCTTGGAGGTCTGGAGCCCGAGTGCTTTACCCCTGCAGTTCCTCGGTCCCAATGGACTAAAGAGCAACGTAGGTTTAAGAAATCAAGAATTGAAGCTAGTAAATTTGATCCTCATTAACGGCTTAGGTTAATACTTACATACATACATGTGGGTTATTATCCAACAGAGTTCGCATGAACAAATCTAGTCATTCAATTATTAAATGTATTTAGCGACAAGGCCAGATGGCGTACATTTTTGTAAACTGTCTGTTTTTAAATCCCGACGCGACTAGTCTTA
This sequence comes from Pododesmus macrochisma, assembly GCA_032359645.1. Classification (NCBI taxonomy): domain Eukaryota; kingdom Metazoa; phylum Mollusca; class Bivalvia; order Pectinida; family Anomiidae; genus Pododesmus; species Pododesmus macrochisma. The sequence continues at coordinate 18,611 of JAUMGZ010093223.1, forward strand.
CTTTTCTACCTTTTTAAAGAAAGCTTATCATTTTAACATTTGGCACGGAAGCCATTTGTACTATTCAATAAGAAGTTCTGTTTATTTTGTCTGTTTATTCATATGTGTCTTCACTGATTTTCTGGGAGTACTTATTATTTAATTCTAACCTTTATCTGGGTCTCGATGCGTTTGGTTCCCAGAATATACCATGGAAAACATCTCATCGTAATGACTTCTCCCTAAAATTTATGGAAAAAGCACTCTATGATGATAAGAATTTTACATAATTCATATTTATCATCTTAAAGACTTTGAAATCATGAGGAAATGTGCCACTTTTAGCGTTTAAAAGATTATGGTGTTTTATTGTTTTATATAATGGAGATCTAGACACCGGAGGAAAACTTGTCAATTTATTCTTGACAGTTGTTTCATAAATAATTAAATCAAATTGAAAGGTTATTTCTCTCAAGCGCTTTCTTCCAGATCACCAAATTGCTAGACGCTGTTAAAAGTTTGTTATCAACAGAACTGGAAGGTATTAATACACGGAAGGAATTGGTTTTTTATGTTTTTTATATTTTCCTAGGTACTGTAGTTGTAATAATTCTTTGTCTCGATAAGAAATTGTTTTTATGCTTCCTATATTTTCCTGGGTACTGCTAGCACGACGTTGTCTCGTTAACTACCCGTGGTCAGTTGGTCATTGTACAGGTCACCGTCCTCGGACATTACAAGTACCTGTTAATGGTCAGTGAGAGTCCGCCCAGTCTCCTGATTGGGATAATAGTGACCACCACCAACACATGACAATGTACCATTACATATGTAACAATATATAACAGTAATGTTTAGTATACACTTATTAAATCAGCTGTTTTAATATTTTCCGAGTATTTTTTTTTAGAAAATATATTCCGTTGATGTCTTGTTAGTAATTATCATATTAACTTATTTATCACGGATACTTTCAGCTGTCAAATTATTCCACAAGGGGGTGAATCTGTGTATCACTTTCACACATGTGGCCCCATTAACAGGACTTGAGTGTTACAAGAGAAGCACCACAGAGTGTCTACAAGCACAGCTATATGTAAACATATTTCCCTCCTTAACTTCTAATTGAAAACATATTGAAATCATCTTCACTAATTTTTTCTGATTTAAACAAGCTTTTGAATAAATGCTTTACAATTTTTGAAGAATCCTCAAGTAGTTAAGTTGCAGTACCAACACTGGAAAGGCTTCTAGTATATTAGGCATTGCAATACCTTGTGTGTATGTTTTAAGCATTATTTAGCAATACTTTTTTTGTTTCTATCAGTACAATCTGTGCTTTCTAGAGGAACTTTTTTTATTTGACTTTAGGAACAGGTAGTACTGATACATAAATTATAATGTGGAAAATGAAGTTCATTGTGTCCTAAGAATTACAAAAATGGAAAATTAATGAACAAATTAGGAAAACATTCAAAATGCATTTTCTGCGGAAGGTACCAGCAATTTATGACTAAATGCCGTGCGTTTCTACTTTTTTTCAGGAATATTTTTAGTAAAACTGGACTCACAACCGGATAAAAATCAATTGATTTTTCCTCTCATAGAACTTACAAAGTTATGTATTTAATCGGATAGAGTTGCGCGTTCGGTGAAATGTCTGCAACAAACTACCGGTTGGACGGGCAAGGTTTCCGGTTTTTCCGGAACCCCTCGAGTGTGTTTCTCGAAATCGAGTCATGGCCATTAGATAGGACCACTGTGACAATGTGTTTTTCACGAGGAAGTTTTTACTGTTTTTGATCCAGCTGATAGAGATGAAAAATTACATTTTCTATTTTTACATATTCCTAAATAATAATTTGAGAGTTTCAAGTGTTAGTTTCCATGGATTAACAAACTCAAGTGGCTGTGCTCGTCATGTTGTATAAATCCACAAAAGTGTTAAATAATATTATCTATTGTCTTCAATGTTTTCTTTTTTCTCTCCTCTGCTATTGTGTGAAATTTAAAAGACTTTCACTGAAAATCGTCCCAATATGAAAGCTGTCATCTTAATTTTTTATTCTTAAATTAATGCGGTTCCTCATAAAAGATTGACAATCGCCTAAATCTTTATTGATAAGTATTAGTATATTTTTATCTTTTAAAATTAGTAATTTAACAATAAACCAAAACTGTTTTTACTAAAATGACAAATTTGCACACTCTCAACAAACACTTCAAATGCAATCAATACAAACACGTCAATATCACTTCATTCTCAAAATGATACAAACAATTAGTTTTGGTTAGTAGAAAATAAGAAAACGTAATTTATAGTACCTGTACCTGCGCTTGACCTAGTCTTCGTCCGGGGCCTGGCCAGTGCTGATGCTTTGAAGACGCTGGCCGCGTGGAATCCGAGCCCGCTATGGTAGTCGGTTCCAGACGGAAAGGAGGGGTATGTTGGAACAGGATGATGCGCTGAATGAGATCCGAAATATGAAGAAGAGCCATTATCTTGTCCTTCGATTTTGTTTGTTGTTGGTTTATTTTCTGGAGTATATTCTGTAGATCCATTGACGTTCTCGGGGGTGCCGTCTTTGGGTGGGGTCGGGGGAAAATTGAAAGCGTTAGATGCTGCGTTTGAGGTAGATGGATGAACTGACAATTGTGCTGCTGAATTCGGGTGCGATAATGATGTTTTACTGCTGAAGGGGCTCATCCACTGATGGGCGGCGTGGGGAACCATAGACTTATCCGACAGCCACGGGTGTAGAGGGGAGTGGAAATGAGGGCGACACACCTGTCCACCACCTGAAACATAATATCAATAAATAATTGTAACTTTTATAAAAAATAAAAAACATATTGATCCTGTACAGAATGAAGTTTTTAGTTCAGCTTCACACCGAAGTGGTGTGTTATTGTAGTTGTGGTTTGGCATTGATTTTTGTACCCATACTACGACAGCAGCATAATTAAATCAGAAATTGTTTATGAACATTAAAAATCTAGATTTTGTGTTTATTGTATTTAACTGAACATTAGGCGCACCAGCTGTGCCAACAAAATATGGAGAAAAAAATATAATTCCATACAGTAAACTAAACGGAAATTTGAAGCTATTTCCTTAAATGCAATTTTAATCAATTATCCACAAACAAAAATTTGATTTTAAAAATACAAATTCAATAAATATTTAAATGATTAATACTAGCTTTATGTAGAAATTTCAAGTTTGATTTACTAATTAAGTTATGAATTTTTATCTCTTTATTTATTATGGTTTACAATTGAACAAAGCATTTTATTTGAACTTGTTTAAGCCTTTTTAATTTGCACTTGTTTAAGCCTTTTTAATTTGCACTTGTTTTAAGAAATAAAACGTTCAAACATTTTTGCATGGTGTCAATCTTAGCTTTTTTATCTACCGACATGAGAATATTTTCTAGCTTTATCTTGCCTGTTCACAAACTGTCAATGTATACCACTGCGTCAATGACCGATTAATCAAAATATCCCCCACACACAACGCGAGGAGCGGGGCTTACTAAAACAAGTTTATTTTTCTAAAATAATAAATAATTTCCAAAATGTAAATAAATTTTATACCAAGGCTAATGCAAAGTTAATGACCCCTGTTAATACACAACTCTGACGTCTAACACTAGGAACTCTTAAAATACACAAGCTTATTACAAGAGTATTTTTTTTTCTGACGCATTTATTGGATAAAAAAAACCTGTTTTCACTCTTTTACGAGACTGTTGTTTTAATGACTGAATATTTTACTGAAAGGTTAATTGTTTTCAAGATTTGCCTTTTTTTTAAACTTTAAAAATATTTATATTAATTTAAAAAATTAAATTCATCAAACTTTCCCACCGACTCTGTCAGTTCTTGACAAGATTTTCTACCCACCACATCTGAACTATGTAAACTTTTAGCATTATGATTTATGTTGATGTTTCCCAAGTATATATGGGTGTTTTCACTTTCCTAATATTTTCTGTTTATGTCTCCCACTTAATGAATTCACAAGTTTCATATTTCACGCGTATTTGAAAAATGTGGCAAATATGAGAATTTTTCCTTTCTGACCTACACGGAACCGTATGCAAAGCGAAGGAGTTGAACTTCAATATTAGATCCCACGGTTCGTTTTGGCATGGTGTTAAATTTCACGTTGTTTTCCCCGTCTCTTGGGAGGGTTGTTACACTTTTAATAGGTATCGTTCAGCTTATTTTCTCTTTCATTTAAAACAAGACAAGCGAGCTAGGATTGGAAATATACTGGAAAAGTGAGACCTGTATTCTTGCTATGCGATTCGAAAATATAAATTAAAGCAAATTGTCTCTGATTACATTAATCTGTGAATAATTGGATTCAGCAGCGAGTCTGGCGGGGAGGGGATTATTTGGAATGGCAGGTTGGATCCCATACGGTCAGTGCCGCCAGGTTTCTTAACAGGTTACCAGACTTACAAGGTTGCTACTAATCGCTTCTCTCTCAGGGAGGGCCCGGGCCCCGGTAGATCGGACAAAATCCAAACCCTACATGGGGGCACTTGATCCCAATAAACCCATCAACAAGAAACAGCGAAGGGATAAACGTTCATAACAGTCTATAATTTGTGGCAGAACTGTAAAACGGTGGCAGTAAAAACATCTGGAATTTGAGAAAGACGTACTAAGTTTCACAGTTAAAATCTATGGGAAAGAAATTTTGAGACGACAAGCATATTTTTCTTAATTTGTCTTTGACAGGAGAATCTTGCGGTGCTATTGTTCAACGCCATGACAATAAATTCACATTTATTTCTAATTAGCAAGGTGGTATTCCCGGAGTTTCCAAACGGTATACATTTTTATAGCATTTGTAAATAAATATGACAGACTAAATATTCTTATTCTGCCATGATAACCTAAGAGTAAATTGTCAAAACAGTTAATATGATCATATGTTTATTCTTGTTTTACATTTGAACACAAATTAAACGGTATAATTTGAAAGTCGCCATGTATTCCGAGGAATTTGGATAATAACACCCTTTAGTGTCAATTGTTTTAAGTTCTTGATATTTATATAGGAAAATTAATTCACCGTGCCGAAACTAAACTCAGACAAATTAGTGAGAAAATATCAAACTGAAATCGTATCTCACTCAGTGCTACAGAGGTTGCGGTAATTGAACAAGAGAAGTCAGCGATATTCGAACAGTTGTTCCTAAAAACACACCTCGGCGACGCCAATGTGTAGATTAACACATACCATCAAGGGCTGAAATAGCCTTCAAATTAAAACAATCATTTACAGTAGCCGTATTAACTTAACTTTAAACAATCATTCACAGTAGCCGTATTTACTGTAAACTTAAAACAAAAACACTTGAGGAAATTGTCGCTTAGCTCTTCGGCTTTGTAAAATAAATAAACGGGTCGTTGTTCATATTGAGATTGTTGTGAGAACCTACGTTATCCGAGACTATTGTTTAGAGTCGTTTTAACGGCAGCCGACGGATGTAGCATGATTGGGAGTTTGTGCAAAAATTGCTCTGTGATTTAAAATTAAATTACAGATTTTAGGAAGTGTAAATTTTTTAAAGTACATATATTTTGTATATTTAAAAGTTCAAGTCGGTTAAGGATATAGAATTTATCGATACGCATGAATTTAATTACAAGTTAGAATACTTGCCCCTTATTAAGAGCCAGGAAATGTTCACGTAACAAGTAGACTTACAATCAAATTACAAATTATCATGCCATATTGAAATTAAACTTCTCTTACGACCACGGACGAGTTAATATTATATGAGACTATAGTTGTGGAAGTAAAGGTGCCCTATTGCCGACATTTGTGTAACTCGAGCGACAATCTGCGCCAATATAGTTTCCGTTTCTTAGCCTTTCTCATCCATGATATACATAAGTACTCTGTCTACACGTATACACATAACACACTGTATGTTAACTCAATATTGTAAAATCAAAATCATAACAAACTTAATTGAAAGATCTTAATGATGATAAAAATACTACATCAAATCAATGAATACAACGTTCAAATTCATTCATAGTGAAAACAGGTAATCAAGAAGGCAAGTTGACCAACATTACTTTTATTTCCGCGGTTTTAAAACAACAGATTAAGGCTTAAATAAGTCACTGACCATAGAGACTGGCCGGGGACAATGCTCTAGGTTTAAATATTAGTATGCTTGGCGAGACGTAAAAATGAAAATATTTATATTGAATGGCTATCATGTCGACAGAGGGAATTTCAATCTTACAAATTTGACGACATTCAGACTACACCATCTGTACGTGGTTTAATGTGCTTTTGTTTGTCTTTACACACTATGATACTGTTTTTAAAAAATAAGCTCTTTTATTCTTTTATATTTTGCTATTTTGGTGTTGCAAATTTACAAATATTTATTACATTTTAAGAGTGAAATTGTCTTCATTGCAGTAAAATATTGACTAAAATATTACGTGTTATTTGAAGATAATATTTCATTTTGTATTTACTTTGAATTTATACATATCCTGTTATGGAAATAAGTTTTCCTTGGAGACTCTCTTTTAAACATTTTAACAGAAAATAAAATATTCATGAATATTTATTTGTGAATTCATTTAGATCTATATTTATCATGAATTTTAAATTTCTTAAGGAGAGAAAATTAGAAAGAAAAAAAACATTACAAGGAAACATTTTGCGGAATTTAGTTAGGTGTATTATAAAATAATGATCTTACCAGGTGATGGCCTGTATCCCATAGCAGCTTGGTTGGCGTAATATCTTGAATTCATATGTCCACCATTTTGTTCTAGAAAATGTGGAGGGAACATGTCCCCAATATCCTCGGAGGGAAGCATCCCGGGGGCTGATTCGTAGTTGGCCACCCTAGGTGCATCATGACGAAGCCAGGAGGCAGAATGCTGTTCTGAGGTTACATCCATGATAACAGTTTAAGTAAAATCACAGGTATATATTGGTGAATATGATTCTCAGTAAGTTCCTCTTTCTTATCTTGAATGGTTAGTTAAAGACTTGAGTAGTCATGTAAAATTCCAGAGTCCAAGATAAGGGGGATCAATTCCGATAGAAGAAACGAGGGAGGTCTATCTGTTCTCTCAATCCGACCTGACGAGATTAGGCGATATTCTTTACAAGTGCTTATCTGAAATGAAATACAATAATTTGAATCAGAAAATTGTTATCTGAACGTTAAATCCACCGCGCTCATCGCTTGTTAAAATCTTAAAATTTGCATAAAAATGTCTCATTACGGAAGTAGAAAATAGTATTTAAAATTCTAAAAATTTTATCTTATCGAAAGTCACAACGATCAAAAAACAGTTACCCGATAAAAATATATCAGAAAGATACGTAAGAACTGATTAAAACCGCAATGAGTCCTATTTCAAATGCTGAATATGATGAGATGTAAGATTTCCTTCGGACACGTGCCGTACAAAATTAAGTAAAACTCTTTGGTATTATTAACAAACACGAATAAACTTATGTAAGTACACACATAGGTAAAACTGTTGCATTTACGGTCAACGATGAATTGCCGTACGATAATCTATTGTAGAAATCCCTATCATCCCGATCACAAATTCCTTCTGGTTGTAATAAGTTTTAAATAGTAGTTTTGTCTGCTCGGAAGCAATGTTAAATATGACCGACACAACAGAAACACGTTTGTTTCATGGGCATATACTCGTAACACACACAATTGTAGCTGGCGCCAGTTTCAAGCTCTTTCCAGATAATCGTTGGCGCGACAATAATAGCGTCAGCCAATCACAAATCGCGTTTCATTAAGACTGTAAATATAACGGAGGAGCTAAGAAAGGTTTACGCCCACCTGCGTAAATAACCTGAGAGAAGTAGCGATTCAACGGCAAAATCAATGTCAATAAAGAAAATTGTGTTATTCTATTGAAGGATACATTTTGCCAAGGGGCTGTTATGTAGGCGGAGTCTATCTAATATAACTCCGCCCTAGAGCTTCACGCACCAATAACGCATACGCAGAGCGTCGGTTACTCCCATATTGGTTTTATGCTTCAAAAATCATCAAGATTAACTTTTATTCCGATTGAATGCTTCACAATAGTAATGTCAACTCGTTTTTGTACGTAAAATGACTAAGGAAGGATAATAAACTGGGCTTAGAGACATAGTATCACCACTCACGTTCTTGGATGATTTCTCACAAAAGATGTTCCATTTTAACATGTGTAGCGTGCGTTTTTCACTTGTTATAGCGCTCTATACATTAGGTATAGCTGTTAGATCCCTATAACGAGGGCTTCACGTGAATTAGTGAAACTGATGCATGCCCTGTGAATTAATGTCCAATATTATGAACCCTATAAAATTATTTTGATGATATAATAAAAAAGAGAATAAACTGTGTTGGTTTATTTAAGGGATACCTGGGTATTATCTCTCGTACCGGGTGGCCATAAAAAATTCTGTTAATTTTTCTATATTGCACTTTAATGAATGCAATAGTACGGGAAACATATGTTACAATTCTGTATAAATTAACATGCATTTCCTTTGCACTGATATATGGAACATCTGTGTCAGGGGATCCGATCTACGCGAATTTCTTTTATTTTTTGCTTTATGAGATATTTTGAATCTATACTAAAAGCTTTTAATAAAAAAAATCACTTAATTATAATCTGTTCTGTTTTATGTAAAGTGCATATAACTATCGATACTCAACTGCTTTTTATTGTAGCAAAACAAAAATTAAAATACTGTTGACGTTTATAGATTTCTATCAAAAATGAAAGAAAAACTTTAGAAACATTGAAATCGTACAAGTTAACATTACGGCATTTTTTCAACCTGGCGTTTGAAGATGCTGCAGATACGGAAGCATAAAGGGTCGCCTTATATATTCAAATGTTCGTAGTTGATTAAACACCAGCATGTGTCCAAATGATATAATTCTATGTTTTGTACAAAAAGACTCGCGTTATCTAAATCATGGTGTAGATATTGTCGTACAGACTTATCAGTTAGTGTAATCATAGAAAAAACACAACAGATTAGATCTGAAATTAAATAACAACTTTTCTCCAATGTCACAATTTCCATGTTTTCATTAAATGAAAAAAACACATGTCAGTTTTTCCTTAATAAAAATGATGAGAAGATTTTAGCTTCTCGCGGAGAAAATATTTAGATATATTCTAAAAAGTTAATAACTGTAGAATTATAATATAAGAGATAAGATGGTAAGTATATGCCTACCTGTCTGTCTAGCAGAAATGATATGGTATAGATCTTACAAAGTTACTATATACTGATAATTTTATCATTACTCCAACATGTATGCACCCTCGGCCATCATAGATGGTGTGAACTAAAGACAAGGATGACACCAATTAAGTCACCTCTAGATAATGCATTACACCGTTTTAATTACAACTTAGATAAATTGGTGAAATCAGCCCAAGGGAACATTAAGATGTTCCGGATATAACACAAAGGTTGTTAAATAATATGGAATTATTTCTTTAATATGGCATTGTTTTAGAATTATGTATGTTCATATTTACATCAAACGTCTATGTGTGTTTTTAAGTTTTTCTATGTGGAGTGATAATGTATACTTTTTCAATGTGTATTCAATACAGCTATAACATGTGGAGTGCAGATTGATAATACGTTATAGTAACTTTGAATTCAATACAGCTATAACATATGGAGTGCAGATTGATAATATGTTATAGTAACTTTTATTGTAAGTCGCTAGGAAATATCAATATAAATAAAGACACTTATATATATTCAATTAAGTTCACTTCCACTTTTCATAATTTCCTTATACCACTATTCAGTTGCATATTTTTGAATTTTATTTTGTTAGAGTTTTTCTCTCCTTTTCTATGGAATAATATGCCATTCGAGGTGTTTAATTTGCATAGTACACGACTACGCACCATATAAGTCAATAAGAAGATGAGGTTTAACACACACTGTATCCATGTATACTAAAGGAAGATGTGATCAGTTACTTACTGATAAAGATTTATATGTTAGGAAGATTAAAATTAATTGTAATCTCAGGTATAATATAGGACACATTCATACCAGGTAAGACAGTACGCACGTGATATACTGATTACTATATTTAAACACTGAAAAAAATAAAACTATCACGTGTTAATCAATGTAATTAAAAAAAATCAAGGTCATTTACAGAAACGTGTATTTAAAACGTATGACGTACCTAGTATGTAGAAATCACGAACTTGTATGTGAGATGAGGAAGTTGAGCCTGTGTTGTGATCAGGTATAATATGTTGATGTATTGATCAATAAGGTGTTTATATACTTGTAGATGTGAGATATTTTAATTGGTGTAATTTGTACTGACCGTTGGCCATCACGGTAGGTGACAAAATCCAATACCAGAACACTGATTATCGCACCTACCTTAAAACATGGGTTACACGTGAGACACAGAACGTGCGATTTAGCATAAATTATCTCACTTTCAGTAAAAAATTGGTCACACGTGAAACAGAGAGAGTGTGAATTAAGCCCACAGACGTGAATCTCTAATCCGGATATATCACATTCAGTCAGGCCAATATTATATTTCTGTTAATCGTCTCAACTTTATGTGTCTCATATTTTTTTGCGTGTTTTCAACAAAATATTTTCACGTGTAATCTTTAAAGTACATGTCGCATGTTATCTCAAAACGAACTCCATTTTGTCACAGATTTAATCATTAAATATCATCAAATTTTTTTAAAAAGAATTTATGAACAAATGGTTACACCAACAGCGGGTTTTATAGCAATTTATAGTAAGTCGTTAGTTGAGATATGTACGAAAGTTCATACAAATGAATAATAACTGTATTACACTAGCGTCTTACGTATATATTAGCTATTCTAATGATTCTATAATTAAGTCGTAAATTACACTAGTGTCTAACGTATATATTAGCTATTCCAATGATTCTATAATTAAGTCGAGTGCAATCAATCTACTTTTAAAAAAGAAATGAACGTTTTTTTGTTTTAAGAAAGACACACTTTTTTAGCGTAAGAAGCACAAATTCTCATAAAAAAATAAGTCGTATATGCACGTCTACAGATCTATAAATCGCACATGACGGCATAAGGGAGAGAACTCTCGAAAAACATCATATGATGAGCGCGGGCTGAATTGAAGAAGTTTGTCAACAGTTAAAATTTAAATATTTAAAAGTATAGAAAATACAAATCAAGTGTATACACTTAGTCTACATACTTATATCTATATATCTATATACTTATATACATCTTAAAGATAATTGATACTTAAACTTACAGAGGCAACAGTAACAACATTACTTGCGACTCATATGAATTAAAGCAGTGAATTTACTATCAATATGATATTACACAGTGTACAATTACAAGGGTATCGGAATAAGTGTATTCGTGTAAAAATTAATTGGGTTATAAAGTTTTTAACGGATTTATTGTTAAGAGAAGGAAATATACAAGACTTTATTTTTTGACAAACGCCATTAAATCCAACTCAAGTTGACTATGTAAAATGAATGTTTTTAAAAAGATAAATTTTTGGACATCATACAATATTGTGTGGATTGACTTTTGCAGTTTGAATGTTAAGTAATCATCAACATTTTATCTAAGAACAAGCATGTTCAAAAACTTCTCCATAACGTAAATCCGTTCCATAATCTCAGCAATCTAAGGGAGATAAATCTGGATCGACCATGGTGCAGTTTTCTCTTAAATTGAAGAATACTGCTGTGCATGCATACAATAGTTATCGATACATAAAACAAATTACAAATATTACACACTTAAAACAGAGACGGATATTTAAGAGAGAGAGGGAGAGAGAGAGAGAGAGAGAGAGAGAGAGAGAGAGAGAGGTGGGGGGGGGGGGGGGGGGGGGGGGGGGGAGGGG
>JAUMGZ010093224.1:0-17935 GCA_032359645.1 Pododesmus macrochisma
TTTGCAATGAGGATATTGTGTAAGTGGCCTAAATATCCCTGTTAAATTATGTGTGGCTCAACAATATATGCCGATCATTGTTTTACGTCTTCCCTTCAACGTTTCTCTCTAGGGTAACCCTACAAGGAGCATACATATCTAGCCAGTAAGACTAGCAGGGTCATCGATGTTATCTAACCCCATACAATGGCAGACTGTCAATCATATTGAAGCTTAACAATCTGGAATAAGATAAAAGTATGGTAATTGATAGAACAACAGTTTAACAACTCCTAACGTTGATGGAAAATGACAATTGACAACGAATAAGTTTGTAAATTTTCAAATATTGATCGGTTTCCGAGCACTTGTCTGCGTTTATATATAAGTAACATTGTTTTCTCGTACTTCCATACTATCACATGAGGGGTGTAACATATACAAAAGTATAAGGGCGGTCCACAAAAAACAACAACTGTTTAGCTGCTTACCCTTTCTACGTGGTTATTTTCAAGTTGTTCCTGACATACTTCCGGAGGATCTTTAACGCTTTCTGCAAACACATTGCACATACCATTTGATGCTGAAAATGCAAAGTTAAGTATAAATATATTTAATATAGGTCAAAATATGTATATTTGATATAACAAAGCTAAATATAGTAAAATTAATCAAAAAATTACTCATTCAATAAGGAAAACTCTGGCACAGTCTTTTAATTTTACGTTTCGCTACATATATAGTGTTTTGTCACTAAATGATAGAAATGCTGGTGTTAACATGGTCATTATGTATCATACCGAACTAGCAATAAAAATTTGATATGAATTGTACCTTATAATTATCCACAAAACTTTATGACAAACGTGATGAATTTAGTTTTCCCATCGTTAACTTCCCATTTTTAGATAGCAACATACCCACCTCACCTGTTTATGATGTTTATGTGTCAGAGTAAAGTCGATAATCAAGATCCTGTTCTCATTATCCGGACTATTTCACTAGAAAATTGCTGTTTGCATCCAAGCTTTGGAGGCAGGGTATTACATTACCTATAGTTCGGTCTACACTCAGGACGTTTAATTGCCGCCGTAACGATACAGTAAAGAAATGTTTCTTTTATAATTATCGATAAAGTCTTTACGTCATACATGTACTTTGAATTTCTTAACCCGTCTTATAGGCCTTCATTTATTTCAAACATTTATTTGTTTCATACTTGCCTGCTTTCTAAATCTGTGTGCTCGACTGTTTGACAATTCGACTCCCCACCACATCCCCTTTGTCCTCCGATCCGCCCGCCCGCCCACCTGTCCGTCCGTCCGTCTTTTTTCCTATACAGATATGTTCACCTAAAACTGTGACAAAGCTATTTTTCCTATTTTTACCGAGATGTGGATTTTGTCCCTTCATAGCTAGACTTGGGATGCAAAACGTGAGTCTCACACAGCATAGTGATTCTATCCCTTCTTGATATTAATTTTTTGGTGACAAGTAGAATATTAAAATAATTTTCCTGTCGTGTTTATAGTATAATTTAAGATTATGACGTCACCATTCGAGCTTTCTAGCCTGACATGTATACTCACATTTATTTCACTTGAACGTCTGGATGTTTAGGATGGTTTCTTTCAATTTATGCCACACAGATGGTTAAATATTTTGTCCCTTATAGCTTATGCTATGTGCGTCCCATTTCAGTTTATGTTCTAGATCTCATTCAAAGGTCTTTTTGTAATATATAATTATATTATAATGTCATAAATACTGTAGTATTCCTATCCTGTCAATGGTTTTTCTTCGTTACTCTTTCGTCACGATATGTGTTACATATTCTTATAGTGATATGTGGTTTTTTTTACAATGGAAAGTGTTGCCATATACAGAAATGACAAGGAAGCATTGTGGTGATTGACATATGTGAAGCAGGAAACGCTTACTCTATCACGAAAAACTTGTTTCGCTTCTTGTCATTTGATAGGAGTTTCAATCTATAGTAAATTATTGCAATTTTGTAAAAACAAATTATATGTGTCCGACATTTTTATTTTATTTGCCTTTGCCAACGAGCTTACGTCTTTTGAATATTGTCTCGTTTGTCGTATTTAGTTATTAACAAATGAACTATCTAACGTTCAACATGGGACCTTCAATGCTGAAGTGTCAAAAACGTCAATGTTCCTGTCACACATACACTTTTTACATACTTCTTTCCCGTGTTCCTGAACTTATATATGTCTGAAGTTGCTCCAATATTTCTTTCTTTGTCGATCTAGCTGCAGGGTTTGTTTTTGTGCAATTTGAGATGATTTGAAAAATTTCCAGTGGGATACAAGCACATTTATGCGGCTTCAAATCGTACATCACAACCTAATTAAAAAATAATCTTCTTTAAAATGCATAATCTTAGCACAAATTGGTATACCAGTCAACGCTGTGTACTTTATAGAACATCATACGTGGTTTTTTTCTAAACATTGTGTATTATGTATGAATTTTGCTATTTCCTTTTTATATTGAAAATAATTTTTTTCTGATAATTTATTCGTCATATTACAGTTACCCAGTTCTTTATTTACACGTCAATATCAACTTCATAACAAGTATGCAAGACAAGAATAAAACTTGACAATAATATAGCATACACATAATTGAAAATATGAATTGTAAGAGTGTGACCTTGCTTATAATAGATCTGCGCAATTAAATTACATCTTTCCATAGTATACCTTTAAAATCCAAGTTCAGAAAACCGTTATTGTATGAACATATTTTTGATGATCCGAAAAATCATCTTTTAAATATGAAATAGCGACATCGAGCATGTGCAATAATTAAGATATATATACCATCAAGTTAGTCAGAATTTCTTTTTCAAATATGATATACTAAAACAAATAAATTCACATAATTGTGCAAAAATATAAGAATAAAAACTGCAAACCTAAAAGACCTATAGGGGACCTCATCGATAGTAAAATCCAAATATGTGTAAAATTACAAATCACATTCCTACAACAAGCGCTATGAAAAAAAAATAAAATAAAAGAGACCTTCGGTAAGACGAACAAAAACTGGGGAGACAAATGGTGAGGTAAGAGAGCCTGTTGTTTGTATGTAAAAACCACATCAATAACACAATAAATATGGTGTCTTTAATTTAGTATTACTCGCAATATGATAATTCAACTTGGGTCAGATGCATATTAATTTAGCTTTTGTGTTAAATTTGGAGGCCAAGTATTCCAGCAGACTATTGGAAATCTAATGGGTACATTTTGTGCTCTATTACTAGCGGACCTATTTCGTTATCGTATGATGCAGCATGTATCCAAAAGCTACTCAGTTCCAAAGCTACTCAGTTCGCAGCTAGTTTATTAATAGAAGTTCTTGATGTTTCCATTTTTAGTTAATAAATGTATATTTGGTTCATTTTTCTTTGTGCGTCCAAAGTTTTCTTATTGTTTGCAAATGTCCATGTACTTACGGCCTAGATTATCGTCTTGGTTTTTCGATTTACTTAATTCCAAGTGAGGGTCCCGCTGAAACATATTGGCACAGTCTTTTAATTACACTTTGCGCTACATAGATGACGTGTTGTCATTAGCAGAATAAACATTTCGGTGATTATGTGGACATTTTACATCCCCCGGAACTAGAAATAATAGACTCTTCTGCCTCATACTAAAACCTCCAACTAGAAATCGACACGAACGGTACCTTTTCCACCAAACTTTATGACAAATGTGACGAAGTTAACTTCCAATTTTTAGACAGCAACTTACGCACTTCTAAAGTATCGCTGTTGACATCCAAGCTTTTGAGGCAGGAAAATACACTACATTGACTTTAGTCTGCATTCAAAAAGTGTAATAGCCGACATCAATATTCAGTAGGGAGATATGACAAGTCTGTTTCTGATATAGTTATAGATATAACCCCTACTTTATAGTTTAAGTTTCTTAGATCCGAGTCATTTATTTTGCTTTATACTTAGCTGTATTCTAAATGTGTATACTTGATTGATTGGCAGTTAGGCTATCATATGTCTACCCCCTTTGTAAAATGTAAATCCTTCTATGCGTGCGTCTGTCCGTGAACACAATAGGGGCTACTATTTTATTGGTGCCTAACGCCATATCATTACAATTTAAAAGTCCAATTTGTTTTCACCTTTTCAATGATATAATCCAGATTCTTCCCGTAAAACTCAGTAAATGGCCAACATCCATGGGTGAAAATCTCATAGACTACCATTCCAAACATCCATATTTCTGTTTGAAAATTAAAAATGTCTTCCCAAAGTGATTCCCGAGCTGACCATCTGGTAGGAATTTCATTTTGAATATCTAGTAAAAATAAAATAACAATATGATATAATTTTAATGTCAGATCTCTCTCTCTCTCTCTCTCTCTCTCTCTCTCTCTCCAAAAATACACAAAAGGCGTGTAAGAACCAGCTTTTCAAACTTGTGTAACTATACTGTAGTCTTTTGCACTTCCATTTCATTATTTCGATTGCAAAATGATGATACGTGTATTTATATTATTTTGTTAAATTTTTTTATTTTATGACTGTCTCTAAAATAGTTTTCTCTATAGCTTCCCTGGTTGATCGAACCCCATTATTTTAGTAAATCTGAGTCCCCTTCCGATAAGATTGCTTTCTATCAAGTTCGGTTTAAATTGGTCAAGTAAGTTTGGAAAAAAGTCGAAAACGTGAAAAGTTAATATATTTGCTAGTGTTATGAAATTTGACCCAACATGTATATCCGATTTTGACACCAGGGTAACGCATTGTAAAAACTTGATTGTTTTTGGAAAACGGTTACTATTTATGTAATCATTAAGCCCTAGATCTCCTAATTTATTTCATTTAATTTTTGAAATTGAAAACAAATG
Source organism: Pododesmus macrochisma (assembly GCA_032359645.1). Classification (NCBI taxonomy): domain Eukaryota; kingdom Metazoa; phylum Mollusca; class Bivalvia; order Pectinida; family Anomiidae; genus Pododesmus; species Pododesmus macrochisma. The sequence continues at coordinate 4,882 of JAUMGZ010093224.1, forward strand.
CCCATTTGGCCCCCTTGTGGCGCCCCTGGAGTTCGAGCCCAATCCTGTTTCCTTTTTTTAGTTAATTAATGTATATGTTTATCCCCTGCAAAACAATTAGGGGGTAAACTGGAATCAGCTTGTCTGCCTTTATGCCTGTATGCCTGCCTTCCTGCCTGCCTGCCTGCCTGCCTGCCTGCATGCATGCATGCATGCATGTATGTATGTATGTATGTATGTATGTATGTATGTATGTATGTCTGTCCGCTCAAACTTGTCCGTACGACTCCTCCTACAGTTTTCATCCGCATTTCAATATACCTTACAGATGTAGTCACCATACTTTAAAGTTGTGAACTTGCGTTTATGTTGTTTTGATCCGGCTATTTGTTTGGGAGTTATGCAACTTTATCAAAAATTTTAGCTGAACAACTACTCATACAGTTAGCATTCGAATTTCAATAAACCTTACAGATGTTATCACCACACTCTAAAGTTGTTCATCTGCGTTTTTGTTTTTGATCCGGCTACTTGTTTTGGAGTTATGCCCCTTTATCAATATTTTTAGCTGAATCTTGTTCGGACAACTACTCCTTGTTTTCATCTGAATTTTAATATATCTTACATATGTAATCACCACACTCTAAAGTTGTGCATCTGCGTTTTTTGTTTTTTGATCCGGCTATTTTTTGGAAGTTATGCCTTTTTATCAACATTTTTAGCTGCATCTTGTACTGACAACGACACTTTTCATTTGAATTCTACAAAACATTACAAATGTAAACACCACACTCTGAAGTTGTGTACCTGCACTTTTTTGTTGATCTAGCTGTTTTTTATGGGAATTATAACCCTTTGTCAAAAGTTTTAGCTACATCTTGTCTGCTCAAAATGTACGGACAACTACTCATACAGTTTTCATCAAAACTTTGCTAAACTTTACAGATATAATCACAACAATCTAAAGTTGTGCACCTGCGCTTATTTTTGTTTTGATCTAGCTATTTTTAGGAGTTATATCTCTTTGTCATAATTCTTAGATGAATTGTGTCCGAACAACTTATCCTACAGTTTTCATCCAAAATCTCAAAACTTTACAGATGTAATCACCACACTCTGAAGTTGTGCACATGCACTAATATTATTTGAATTTGCTATTTTTATGGAAGAAAACACCTTAACGAAATTCTTAGCCGAAACTCACCCTACAGTTTTCATTCGAATTTCACGAAATTTTACAAATGTAATCACCACATTCTAAATTTGTGCACCTGCGCTTATTTATTTTTTGATCCGGCTATTGTTTTTTGGAAGTTATGCCCCTTTGTCAAAGTTCTTTGCCGAATTTTGTCCGGGCAACTCTTCCAGTTTTTTAATTAGAATTTCATTAAACTTCACTGATGTAGTTACCACAAAGTTGCGCACCTGTGTTTTATTTTTGCATTGAGATATGTTAGTGGAAGTTTTGACCCTTAAACAAAATAAGTTTTAGCCTGCGAAATACGTTGAAGTATAACTCTCAAAAATACTTAACTTGGCGGAAGCGGGGGTATTAGTAAGCCATCCTGGCGACAGCTCTAGTTTTTTTCTGTGTGCGTACCACGTTTTTCTTTTTGTTACCCATATCCACGGACTTACAGCTTAAAAATATCGGACTGGTTTTTCGTATCTACTACTTTACCTTATAAGCTCAACTAATAGAAACCAAGCCTACGTAGTAAGGTTTATTGTTATAATTTTGCCAGTTAGAAATTGTTGCATTATAAAAGGAATGAAACAAACAATAACAATCTATGATAAAGTCTTACCGTTAATGCAGCAACTCCCTGCAGAATCATGAGCAAATTGTGCGAGTCCAAAACCAAACATAACGATCTTCTTACTGGTACTGCCACTTCTAACTTTGAAGGCAGATGATGTGATGTTTCTGTGCAGGACCCCTTTACCATGGATGTATTCTAGGGAATTTAGAATATCCACAACAAACAACGCCAGCTCGTTGAAGCCAAACCATATACAATGACTTCTTCGTCCATGGAGAAACTCACAGAGATTGACGTCCAGTTTCTCCGTAATAAACATGCATGGCATTGGAAATAATTGAAATGCTATAAGCTGCGTGATGAAATTTTCGCTGTTGTCGCCATCAAAGTGTCGTAACTTTTCCAGAGTGTTCACATGTTGCAAATATTGCATTCTAAATTTGTCTTGTGTTCGGCTTAAACAGTTTTTGACATTGAATGCACCATGTTGTAAATTCCTTATTGATGGGACTAAAATGTTCATTGAAACATTTAAATGTCCAAAAATGCGCCCAGTTACTGTTTTCCAGAAAGGAGGTTCTAGTTGTTGCTCAATTAGGTGAGGGTCCCGTTTAAAATATATAGGCAACAGTTCCTCATTGATATACTCAATCGTTTTTTCGTCCATTGCTTTATCCTGTTCTTTTCCGACAATGAAACTTGAAATGCTGCTGACTACTCTACTTTCTTTGTGAAACAGAAGTTTGCTCATCACACTCGCTAGATATTTCTGCATTTCCAAAGTTTTCGATTTGCTTCCATGTGCATATGCATTGTAAATGTCACATAAAATCTCACACAGGTATTTATTCATTCTGTCACTACTGCTTTCACATTCTGCGTCTGTGTTCAACGAGCAAATTATATAGTTAACAAATAACAATATCGCATACATGTAAATATATCTGTATGCAGGAAATTAAAAGACAAAATTATAATACCCAATCTAAAATATCAGATAAAAAAAAGCGAATGTTCAAAAAGAAAATTACAAACTGAAACGGGTAACCAATAAGCAGTAAACACGAAAATCAAAGATGCTTTCTAAAAAACAAAGATAACTGAGATAAAAAAAATATGATATAACATCATTAAGGTTAACCCCTGCATGCAATTTTACCTATAAAACATGATAATTACAAATTTCAATAATATAAGGTGTTCAAATAGTTCCATTGTTATATTTTATCATACAACTTAATATGAATACACTGTCATTGTTGAAACGATTTGTATTGTATGGTATTAATAATAATCAAGAAGGTTTTATTTTGTTGCGTTCATCATCTCATCAGCACGTCCCTGTGTAGAATATAGTAAGAGAAAACAATAGAATCGCCGGAACAAAAGACATAAGAAAGCAACAAAAAGTCAGAACCAGAAAGAATTTACAAACTGAAACGAACCTCTACTATACAGTAATGTAAAGCAATACCATCTATGTGAGGAAAACTCGCCAAAAACGTTAGGTCTAGCTAAAATGACATATCCACCAAGCCAAAGGGCATGGACAAACACAATAAAACTAGTGCGCACACAAATATTCACAAACGAACACCAATGATAAATTAGAAATGAAACATCATTACAGATTTTCTGATGTGTCATCCACCGTGATGTTTCCGTGTCAATTTTGTATGTGGTAATCTTATAAATCACTAAGACGTATCATCATTGTATAAGGACAAAGCGACGTAAAACCCATTGCATGTGTATTAATATATGTAAGTACTGTCAAAATATATTTAACAACAGTGCATCAGTAGAGGACAATTTAACTCTAACTGACTGACTAAAATGAACTTGAACTTGAACCTAATATAACCAAGAAATAAAATGCTTGTAGTCATACGAACGCAAGTTAAATATGAATACTTTAAGACGTGACAAACATAACCAACTGTGTGATCATGAACACAAAGTTAATAAGACGAACGACTCTAAATATCAAAGAATCGAATTTTAAACTCTCCTATATGTAGATGGAACCCTAGGCAATGTAAATCAATCTAGCCACAGATAGAGCTGTGATATATATATACACCTAAAGCTTACGAGATAGGTACTTGTTTGTCACTGCTTCCTACGTTTTGTGCGTCAAAATCTTTTTGGACAAAGTATGTAGTCGTGCTTTTAAATACAATATTTATACAATGTTCTTGTGTCTGCCAGTTTTACTCATAAAACCATAACACTTGAGATAATTGGTTCTAGATTTTTTCTGAAAATGTAGTACATGTTACCCGTGTGGAAGTCGTATGTTTTGATGGATTGTAAAGACGCAAAAGATTGCGATTTAGACTCCCAATAAGGTCTTTTGAGGGTTTGTTTTTTAAATAAATATCTGATGCAAGATATATCATTAATATAGTAGTAAAATGGGATGAGTGGAATCATAAGAACGAAATGCATTGACGAACCAACAAAAGCCGCATAAAATTAATTCAGCACTCGAACTAGAATATAAAGGAAATATACTGACATCACAACAATCATCACGACAAGTTATCTATATGGTCCGACTAGGGACGGTCACCATGCATGAAGCGATGCTATGTTGTTAAACTGGTTAATGAGGCCTCAACCTTCCACCTTCACGTAAGAAAAAAGATGTCAAAAAAATAAACATATATTTAATAATAATTAAATGAACACACTTCATGGCGTTGTTAAAACAACCAGGGTGATTGGAATCAACAGAATGAGAGACACTGACAAACCAACCATGCATATTGTTGCATCTTATAATGCAACACCGGAATTAAGCGAAATAAATTGACGTTACAACAATCCCTAAGCCAAGTTACCCATAAAGTTCGACTTAAAACGAGTAAAACATATTATACATCTACCAAATATAATTCGAAACATGACCATTTGACGGTACCAAGAAGCAGAAAGCAGTTAACAGAGGTAATTCATAGTAAAATTGTAGATTCCACACATAAGTCCAAAACTTGTTTGTTTGAATATTTCACCGATATCGTGACAAAAAACCAAAGGAGAAAAACAAAAAAATAGGACTGGAAGAGAAGCGGCGACAGGAACGGAAAATGACAGTAATAGAGATAATTCAGAAAAAGAAGAATGAGCCCCCATGCAACGGCGTTTCCACCTACTCTTCTATCGAACTTTGCGTGGGGATCTTTATCGTGACAGGGGCTTAAAAAATCCCCGTACACGGACACGCCAGCTTAGCGTCCCCTCCGAAGGACTTGCAGATCTGGACTCTACCTTTCAACCGGTCTGACTTGAGTGAGCCTTCCGGAAACACAAGTTACCGCCAGCATAGCTCTCAATGTCATCGAAACGAGCAAACCTCTCTACCGCAATAAGGAGTCTAGCACAGGGAAGTAAGTACAACAAACCAAAACTATATTCAAAAGACGTTTGGTCATTGACAATAACCCTTCCCGAATGATACAAGACGTCTTAAATATAATCACGTTAATTAGATAATTCAATAAATACACCTCATGGTGTTGTTAATCATCTTAACAAACAAGTGTCAATTGTCAAAATATATTTTAAAAAACCCAATACAGGATAAATGGAATCAACAGAATTAGATACATTGACAAACCAACAAATATTGCATAAATAATTTAACATCAGGACAAAACGAAATACATTGACGTTATAACAATCCCCAAGACTAGTTACTCATAAATTCCGACTTAAAACGAGTAAAACATATTTACATATTTATCAAATGCAATTCAAAACACCACAATTTGACGGTGCCAAGAAGCAGAAAGCAGTTAACAGAAGTATTTCATGGTAGAATTATAGATAGTACACGTAAGTATAAAAAACCTAGACATTATGCAAAAGACTTAAGTCCATGGACATTGACATTGACACATAAAGTGAAAACATGGAGGTTCATACTTGTTAAGAATATTAATGAGGACTGGTTTGTCCGAAACACGTGTCATTCATTTGGTTTGTTTGACGTCATTTTTAATACCCGTTTTACTTTTCTAGTTCAATCTGGAGAAAGCTGTTATTCGTTTATCAATAAATAATAATTTATTCACAGTATACTGTTAAAGGTGACCTGTTTTTGCTCGTACGTGTAAGACCGTTAATCAAAATTACGGTCGGTCGTCTCTCTTCCCTAAAATATTACTCAAAACACGCAAATTAAAATTGAACAGGCAATGGTCACAGCATTAAAATATTATTTAGAGTTTGAATATAATATAATGATGTGTCTATGAAAAAATCGTTTGAAATTTAAGTTTAATATGATTGACCTGTCCGTTTGCACAACCACATGTTTTCAGTTAGTTCTGTCACTGTTCGTGGACATTTTACATAACATGGGTTGAGTTAATTATTTTCAAATAACACCATGCAAAAGCCTAGTTCATCGGCTGTGCCGAAGAAAAAATGGAGTGGTCTATATACTAATTCATTGTTTCGTAGATTTGCAAATCAGTATCTGTCATTTGCTATACAAACATATTATTTTAAATGGCTTCAGTGTGGTATCATGTGGTAATACGAAAAATAACTTATCCTTTTTAAAAAACATAATGAGATGGATCATCATCAAAATATTGAAGATGTTACATACCTTGGTAACTATGTGAGTCTAACATGTGAACTACACCTGTTGCTATCATATCCATCAGTGGATACATCTGGTGTCTTTGTTTCTCCTTTGGGAACAACTTAATCAATGACTGGAAACATTTTTTGAGAAACTCTGCAGCATGCTCCATTGGATGACGATGCATCTAAAATAAACAAAATTGAGATTAAGGGTTTGTAAAAGTCCAATGCTATCAAGTTATTCATAGTGTCATGAACCAATCGTAATATGCGGCTAGGTAATTGGTACGAACTTTTGTTAAGCATTGTTCAATTTTTATTGGAGTTCCGTTGCTTGGCAATGTCCATTATACACGGCAATCCATTATCTACATGAAGTAACTATGAATGCAATTAAAGAGGATAATATTGAAAAAGTATGTATGATTATTCTGATAATACTTATCATCATTATTGAAAAGGGCATATTCTTCTGTTCAGATTGCATGTACAACTTCTCATCAACATAAAACGGTAGTAGGATATATCATCCTCAGTTGAATTGTATGTAATATCTATTGGAACGAGCGCAAACTTAACAACATAAAAAAGAAGAATATCATATATTTATTTGTGTACGTAGCAATCAACACAAGCAAAAAATATTGGTGCATACCTGTATCACAATACGAAGAAGAAACGAGTATTGTTCAAACAAAGACATATTCTTCTCCATTTTCTTATGAAGGTCATCCAAAAGTAATTTGTCACTAAAGACTTCATTCCAGTTGTACAAGTTGAGACAGTGTGCCTTTGATGTAATTTTGCTGCAGGTATATTTCATTGCCAATTTAACTACTGAATATATATCTTCAGTCATATCACTAAAAATGCATGCTCCTTTAATTTCAGCCATACTCTTCTTATAAGACTTTTTCCGTTTGCGAAGAGCCACTTTTTTGCAATGACCATCATGACAAGAAAAAGGTTGTAGAAATTGAATTGCAAGAAACATCAGTGTTAAAGACAACAATTTATTTACAAATTCTGCAGAACCTCTACATTTCTTCATGATGCATAAACAAATGTCAACACATTGTCTTGTATGTTCAGGGTCATGAGTAAGCACGTCTGTTTCATACAAAAGTGTACGAATGCAGTTTGTGACTCTGTTTTCAACTCCAAGGTGACATTCTAAAAGTTTGGACAGTGATACGATGTCAATGCTTCTTACACACCGAGGAATGATATTCGAATGGATATCCTTCAAGCGACGGTATGACAATTCTTCGTCTACAACTGTTTTGAAAAGTGTGACAGTATTTTCGATATCTTCGTAGATCATTTCTGAAAATAAATTATAATGAAGAAATCAGAATATTGATAAACATTTAAAGTTATGATATATGTTAAGATATTGTTTCAGATGTGTAATGCAATTGTGTCTGTTTGCAGTTATGGGCAATTCAAACCGTAACAGTAGAGTCAGGAATCATTTTTCTGTTTATCCCCTTAACTACCAACTACGCATTTCTATGCATCTGAGTGACGTCGTAGAACAAAACACTTTATTTTCTTTATGTGTGCACCGATTTTTTTTCAGTTAGAGCTAAATAAAAATTTGGAATATACGAAGAAACTTTATTTCTTACAATTTTTTGCTAAAATATATAGATCAAATACTAATGTCTGTATAATTGAACGGGGTTGTTAAATTCTGAGCAAAAACGACGTCAGCGTTATGCATGACGCCAAGGCTCGATGTTCCGTGTTTGTTTAATAACCGTTAAACACATTAGTACATTAAAAACACCATGACATCTAAAAATAAGTCATTTTCTTGTTTAAAAGAATTTAAAAAGTAACCTAAAGTTTAAAATTAGATAGAATTTTGATAGCGTTTGAGAAACATTTATCACTTACAAGTGTGAATTTCATTTAAAAAAGGTAAGAAATAAGCTTGAAAGTGGTAATCCAGGAGTCTGGATATCACGATACAGCTAGAATACACCACACTTAATTATATGATAAACATACACTAGCTGACTGTTATTGTCGATAGAAATTTATCATTACTTTTTTTATACCAAAAAAAATAGTAAGTGCAAAGATCGCGGTCCTGCCAACATATATATGATATGCTAGGGATTATCCCTCTTCACAATAACGCAAATATCTGTTTATGGCCTCCAAAAGCACGCGATGTTGCTATATATATGTACCAATAATACTCAGTTTATAACTTAAATTCTCGCAAAAAACTGAATTGCTATGTGATTGAAAATATGCATTTGAAAATAAATGTATACAATGTACTGTCTTTTTCTACAACATTAATCAACGACATTCGACGACAATCGGTTCATATACAGAAACCGGGAAACCCCCGTTATAATCTACCGTTTATGCGTTTTCTTCGAAGCCTATCTTCTCAAATACGTGAAAACGATAGTTATGTAGAATAACGTGAATATGTTGAATTTGAGACACTCCGTGGTAATAATGCTTTTTATATGGGATAAATGATTTTAATAACTCCCTTCTAGTGACAGTAATAGATAGTGATGACATTATTTCTACACTGAAACGTATTTGATGCAGCTTATGACAAGTGATATCGGAGCAGTACATGTAGTAATGATACCATTTTTCAATAGTAGCGTGTGTGGGTGGGGAATACAGGGTTGTACCCTGTGGAAAGTCGGTGGGGACAATCCTTTTTTCTTCCACACAAATATATTTGCCGTTTTACAGGGAATTTTGTCATAGAAAAAGGAAAAATTACAAAAGTTCGGGGAGGAAGAACGGCCCTTGAATACTGTTTGAAAGCCTATATGCCGTGACGCTAATAATCTGTTGACTTCTGTGAGAATTTTTTAAACCAACAGTGCTACATACCCTGTTGTGGCCAGAAAGTAAGGGCTATCCTTATGAACGTCTTACTGGTGTTAACATACATATTATATCACGATAGTTGAGCAGACACATGCACTGTGTGGGCGGGTGTGCGCGCACGTGTGTGTATGTATGTGTGTGCGTGCGTGCGTGCGTGCGTGCGTTTTGGATGTATGAAACAAAAGCAAGACCAGTGACCACCCAATCAATTACTGTTATGAAACGGACATTTAAAAACAAGGAAATTTATATTTCATAAAAGTTTATATTGATAGGTATCAGTAGACTTCTAAATGCTGATATGTGCCAGTCAAATGCCACGTGTTTAGTTATACAGATACAAAACGTAAATATTAAACATTTCATTTATACACGTTAGCATGCATTTGCAACGTGTCCCTTTTTCTTATGACATAGCTATTATGTTTTCCTGCTTTATGGGCGAGGTCATTACTTCATCTCGCTCCCGTCCGTGTCCAGTGTCGACACACAGTATGGACAGTGTACCTAAGGGATTTTAATCAAGTTCCAGACAGAAGACATGTATAAAATACATATGAAAAAGGGCCCGATGCGAGTCTTTTTTTCTTATCGAAAACATTAAGATAAGCACGAGAAAAACAAATCAGTCTATCGATATAAGAAGACAAACAATCCGATTTTTAAAAAATTATCGATACAACAAGTTTATAAAATAAACGTCTACGGGCCCTAATATACTTCTAAATATAGATATATCATACATGTATAAACTATTCAAGGTGAATACATACTAAGCATGCCATCATATCTTTTTATTTTGCTCTTACTACTTGAATACTCTCTTTGCATGGATGGTAGCGTGAGAGGATACTTAAACTTTCTGTGTGATGAAACTTGAGAACCAAGAAGAAACCCACATTTACAGATTAGCGGTCGTGTTCTTTTCAACTAATGAGACCGAAAAACGAACCTAGGCCACATTGGTGAGAAGCGAGCCCCTTAACCACTATGCTTCCATACTTTGTGTATATACTTTGCCGATACCGACACTAGATTATAGGCCATGAACCCTATTCAAGATTCATTCTACATGTATGACACAAATACCGGTAGTTTTCAAAGAATGCATGGGTCTTCGAAGATATGCCGTAATGACATTAGAGATTATTTTTGTAAAAATGTACAGTGTTTATGTACAAATTTTCAATTTATTTACGTAACATATTAAGTTGATTTATTTGTGATTATTTGATGAGAATTTTTCATCGCTTTTATAATCGTGCCGACAGATCGCGAGAAAAATACCGAAGGATGAAGTGCTTGCATTGACAGTAGTGGAGTAGTGACAATTGAACAGCGTTTCTGCTTACTCTTATAAAACCTTACATTGAGATTTTAATTGGCAATATGATTGCGTGACTTGTGCATACATGTATGAACATAATGAAACTATACCGGAAACTTCACACAAGGCAACACAACATACCCTTGCCTTCTCATCTTATATCACACAAAATGTTATTGAAAAGCACTATAACAAATGTATAACCCATCATCTTACTATAACAATTATGTTTCAATCCGTATCTCGGATTTCCATTGTTTACTAGAAGAGGGAGTTGTGAAACATCCTGACATACCCTTAACATTGAATAGCCCGTGTTTCCGATTCATTGCCCACATTCAATGTACTTTGTTAACTACTGATCATTCGAACCACATTTTAATAAAGAAAAAGTTGATAAGAATTGAAATTGTACTTTGGACAAAATTGTGTTGGCGGATAGACAGACCGTGACGGGTGGACAAAGTGATTACCATAGGGCACCCTAAAACCTATAATGCGAGGCCCTAGATATAACACATTCTTGATATGTCGATAACATAATTCGAACGTTTCTACATTGTTCTTCAGATCTTATTAAAATGTTTGATTTCTCTTGTTTCTTACATCTGAAAGACGAAACGGAACATGCAAAGTTAACAGATTCTGATTAGTTAATCTAAAAATTGGGATTCTATTTTAATGGTTTGTCTCACTTTGCAGACGAGTTGGAGCTCCCAAACATACCGCTACAAGGATTGATTATCAAAATGTATTTGTTCGTTATCACTGGACAATACAATAACATATCGTTACGACCATGTAAACGTTCAGAAATGTTCATGAAGAATACACAAGTTAATTACAATTAGACCTGTATATTCCGCTCGAGACTCAAACAAATCAAGATATATTATTATTTCAATACATTTTAATCACAAAGCAATCCTAAATAATATTGAGGTCACACTATGCGTTCTCGAAGAACATCCTAAAGTAAGTGATACAATTAATCAATTCAAAAAGAGGTAACAACTTTGTGTTTTTCTTCATATAGTTTCATGGTGAGATGAAACACATTATTGAAATTTGGATATGTTTTCTGTTTCTTAGATTATGTGTCCTACATATTCAGGCTTTTATATAGAGCAGATGTTTAGCAAAGATACAGTAATATAATTATGGTTTAGTTTATTTATGATGCAAATAATAGGTTAATTGATACATTTATTGTTATTAGCTGAAAATGTCATATTATTCACAAACGTACACGTATACTTACGTTCACAGTATATCATGGTAAGTTCATTACATTGACATTATTCTTTTTTTTTATTGTACTCAGTATAGTCCGTGCATTATACATGTAGCTACTGGATGAAATATTATATTATGTGGTGCCGCATTTTATATATATTCCTAGGATTCATCAAATTTATTACGTTCTTCAGAAACAAGTGAACAGACTATCATTTTTTCTATAATAGAAAATATTTAGTAAGATTTTAAAAAGCAAAGCAAAAATCGATGAGCAAGGATTTGTTTTCATAACATTTATCAATTTTTCACTTTTTAAAAAAACAAAAATACATTGTATAAATGATGCAAACATATGCACAATATCGAGTACTGGGATATATTTTATTTGATTTAAAAAAAAACTTAAATAACGCCGCTCAATTTACAAAAAAAATTCGCTATTTATTATTGAAAGATATATCGAAAATTTCAGATATTGTAGGTTTTATATTCATTTGTAAAGTGACCAGCAGTGGTTATTTGTTATTACATAAGATGCTATCATTCGTATCGCATCAAATTTTTTAAGGAAACACATTAAGGTGACGAGCATCTCTCTAAAAGGTGAACAATATACAACACCAACAACAGTAACATAAAAAATAGTATAGAAAAAACATTCCAAGCCCAGACAACAATATAAAAGGTAAAAATAAACTTAAAAAAAATAGAAAACACGATTCTTTTCTTATACTTTTTCATTATTAGTACAAATGTCTGTGGTGAAATAATTTTTCGGTATGTAGCGGGACTTTATACACTAACAAAAATAATTTCCTTACTAACTGTTAACCAAGTCTATTGCAGAGTACCTCATCTGAAGCATCTTTTTTTGTTAAACACATTTAGATTAATGCATGATATCCAATGGTAATAATTTATAAAGATATATGGAGTTATTGCCCTTTGTTCTGTTGACATGGTTACCAAATATTTAAAAATAATTATTTCAATTTAAAGGAATTTTTTTTCAGCTTTCATATGACATAGGGTTACTATATTCTACTGCAAATTGGACAAAGTCTATGTTTTTAAAACCACCGGATAAATATGAGAATAAAGATAAAAAATAAAGATATAATCCGTTTTAACCCCTTAACTTCCAGCTACGCATATATGCGTAGTTTGGTGACGTAATTACAAAAGTAGCAACGACTTCCCTATTTCTGATGCGATTTTTATAAGAATAACAGCACTGAAAAATTCAAAGAAATTGGAAAATCTTTTGTTCTTC
>JAUMGZ010093335.1:0-17932 GCA_032359645.1 Pododesmus macrochisma
GCGTGGCTATCACTTAAGCGCTTGTAAGACATGTGTTGATACACGAAGCGCTGTACTGACTGCGATGTTTGTACACACTAGTAATGAAAACGAAGTACGGATACCAAAATACGGATTTACCGATTTTTGAATTTACTCGCCACATAGCGACACTACCGCGATTTTTCCTCGCCTTTTTGAAATTTTACTCGCATATGCCAGTGATTTACTCGCAACTTAGAGCCCTGATTTGTCACTTAAAAGATATAATTAACCTAAAAATATATACTTAATCTATTGTTATTTCACATCAGCACAATATCAAGCAACTTAAGCAAGACTGCACTTGTTTCTTAAATCATAAATTTAATGTGCTGACCTAGCAATACAAATTTTTATATTCCATTTTGCAAATAAAAAGAACACCTAGGCCTCTAGATCCCAGATATAAACTTAAAAAATTCATTCAATTTATATAGGTAAATGTATTATATATTGCTGTTATCAATTTGCATCTGGGTCAAATCAGATTGTTAATGATAAGAAATTTTCAGCTATAATGAGGTATATAAATGTTCACTTCAGTCAGGAAAAGTATATATTTATGCATATACTGTATTATATATATATATTAGTTATAAATAGTTTGAAGACCTTGATTACTTAAATAAAATAAAATGCCTTTTGTGGAATAAATTGCAGATTTACATAAAAAAATACTAGACTTTGTAGTCATTTGAAAAATTCAATAGATCAATTAAAATTGGAATTGCAAAATCTTGATAACTTCTTAATTTAACATTTGTCATTATATATCACCTTTTAATGATGTCTGCAGTCTATAGATCACAAATATGGAATGTGATATTAATTGGTAAGGGTATTCTTATTCTGAATAAATAAACTGACTGATCTTATTCTTCAAAGTCAAAATCACATGTAAGCCGTCTAGTTTAAGAAATTGTACGTTAAAATTTTAAGAATTAATAAAAGGGCACATTTGCTTTATGACGAGGAGGTATTTTTACAGAATTGATTATAATATTCCAAAAACAAAAAGATTAACATTGCATGGATATAAACTGTTTAACATTATAAATATGCTAATTAACTTTGTTTAGCATTGTGTAGGAGGTCAGCAATTATTATAAGTTATAAAATGTTGTAGAAAAAAAACATCTCATCCTTGTGTTCATGCATGATCAACAAACATATATGGAATTTTTTTTTTTTTTTACTTTTGATTTAAAAAAAACAAACTGTTTCTGTTCCAGTTTCATTCCATATTGGGATTAATTGAAGCTGAACATTGATTAGACAAAAATTCTGCGAATAATATGTCTCGCCGTTTTCGCTTTGACCATCAATACACATGTATGGTAGAATTAAAAATTTAATCTAGTTTTTTTTTAAGTGCCAAGCACTTGAACTTTTTGAGAAATTATCTAAAAACTAAAACTTAACATTTGAGCTTATTATGGCATCAAAGTCAATAGACCATGAAATAAGGTCATATTCAGTATACAATGAGATGCATGGTCTTAGATGTAACTATGATCTAAGTGAGTAAGTATAAATGCCCTAGCACTTGAACTTTTTGAGAAATAGTCTGAAAGCGAAAATTTAACTTTGGAGGTACATGTAATAGTAAATGTTGACGCCGCTGTCATAATCGTTGGAAAAGCAACACCTTAGACTGGCTTTAGTTCCTTTGTCGCGGTGAGACATACAGAATATAACAATAATTCAGAGTCATACAATAATTATATCTAGCAGTAGCACTACCTTTGTATGCATATATCATCATCATCATCATCATCATCATCATATACCAGGTAATAATTAGTAGAAATGCTAATGCGAGTACATCTTGATACTGTGTGAGAACTTATAAAGAAAATTGAACTACATATATATAAATACATGTATGATCAGGTCCTATACATTAACAAACAGAATTGGTGTGAAAATTATGCTACATATATCATTTATGTTTATGAGTATGCATATATTACATCGTAAATTTCTATGTCAGGTCGAACACCATGCAGTGCATCTGATCAACACATGCACATTTTATGGTATAATTAGATGTTAATATATTGAATTTAGAAATAACTTTTGACATGCACAAACTCAAAATATTTGTTAAAGCATTTCATATGCATAACAATTAACTAATCGTTTTATTTTATTATAAACTATGAAAATTTATTTAAAAATGTTAAAAATATGTGCCACATAGTCAGATGCAAAGCTTTAAAGCTGGATTGCAATAACTGTATCATCTCAATCCACTTTCAAACAAAAAATTCACTTTTAAAATATGACTATCAGCTTGCTATTGTGATCTTTGTTTATTCTACATGTATCTCATTCAGTTATGGAATGATTCAACTAAATGCCAGTCAGCCCTCTTCAGTGTTGAGCCGTCTCCAATTTGCCCAGGACACGGCAATTAGAATACACCTGTAAAACTACCTAAAACAACCAGGTAGGAGTAGTCCGTTCAGTTCTCACAACACCTAATCATGACAGAACAATAGAGACAAAGGAATTATTCTATGTGTTACAGGTAAACACCCTTGTTTATCTAACAACACACAGCATATGGTAAATATACAAACAAATTACCTGGTGTTTTTATTGTGATTTCAGGACGGTTGTTAACTAAGAAAACTGACTTTTAAAGCTTTATTGACACAAACCTGCTAATGGAAGACTGTCCAAGCTGTACATACCTTCACAGGTACAATGACATCTTGAGCAACTCTGCAATATTTCAACTTCCAAATGAACAACTGTCGCTTCAGCCAAGAAGCCCAATCATGACATATAACAGACCCATCATTCCCAAGCTGATGAGGTGTCATTATTCTACTTAGAATATGTAGAACATTTGATGTAATGATGATAACATATTAATGAGGATTGACCACACACTTATTGACCAAAGAATAAACTAAAATCTGGAAAATCCAGTTAAGCGAACCAATTATCGTTCCATTATAATGACTACATATATATATATATAGGATCAATTATCCTTAAAAAGCATGGAAAGTCAATAAAAACTAACCAATATTTATACTATTATAATTACTATATACTTTGGGTAACGTTGATGGAATGCAGACAAGCAACATTTTCCCAGTTCACTAATTGTATTCAGTACAAATTTTCACACATATTGATGCTTTCAGATAAATTTGCAAAGACATCAAAGAGATCTTCATTGTTTTCATTAAACTATTCTAAAATAATTAAATATTTGTTGTCTGCTTATAACAGCTCATCAAATTATGAAGAAACTGAACTAGAAATGAATATACATGAAATAGTGATTAATTGTTTTATTTGTTACTATTTAATTTACACATGTTCATCATGCAGTGATTCATTGTTTTATTTGTTACTATTTACACATGTTCATCATGCAGTTAATTACATCCCAGAAATATAATGATCGATTCGCCAATTTTTATTTTGCAAAAAATCAACAACCATGTTTTTCTATAAGTATTGTACACGATTTCCCCCATTTTCAGATTGAGGACTGCATCAGTTTGAACAATATAAATAAAATAAACCAGAAATTATAAAAAAAAAATTAAAAATTGTTTTATAACAGTTGTAAAATCCTCTATAAGAGTTTTTGTACATTTATTAATCTTTAAAATTAAAATATCACATATACACATGCATGACATATAATTGTTGATTTGTTTAAGTAAATAATTATATAGTACATGTACAAACTGAAACTACAAAATATCAAAATGTAAGACTAATCATTAGGACACGTGGTTGCTCTGTACAGCTACATGTAGCTATAAGTACAAGTTTAATTATCCATCTGACCAAATGTATCAAAAATAATGGTAACATTAGTGAACTATAAGCTATAATTATGTGAAGAGTACACCAGTTATTATACAAATGTTTGGAATGGAATCAATGAATTTATGTCTGTATTCAGCTGATAAGATCAGCACCATTCACAACTCCTGAAATACTGACACTTTAAACAAATAACCTCTGGCTGTACAATTTTTCTTCATCCATAAAGTTATATGTTGTCAACTGTTGATCAAAACAACATATTAGTTATCTTCAAAGGGAATCTGATAGATTGAATCCAGAAAACCCATTTATAATACAAAGTGGTGTATATCTGACAGCACATTATTTTGAGCTGGTATTTCTTGTTTGAACCATATATTCTTTACATTATCATCGATATCATGAGCATTACCCAACAAACCCTTAGCATGCTTAATTATAAAGGAAACTTAATGTTGCACTTGATAAATCTTTTTGTTATTTTAGTATTTCTACACATAGAGCCATTATGCATTGAAATAAATTTTCTTTCAAAGCATTTGTCAATCTCTGAAGATTTTGCATAATTAATTAAAAGAAAACTTAACTATATGGAAAGTGTTTCACCCAATAAACAACTTATTATTTGATATAGTGGTCTAATGAAAAATCTGTCTCATCATTATTAAGGCTAAGAATAATGAAAAATATAAGCTACAAATGTATCAAATCTTAAGAAACAAATTTTTTAGAACATTCTTAATTATGTACCTTGGTAAAACAAAATGTGGGTTACAAAAATGGCACTTAGATAAGAGATTTAAATGGGTCTAGTTCTGTGGATATTGTTAGCACAACATACTACTATTGTTAACAACATGAATTTGAGAACAATAAATAATTATTTAAAGCTTTAGATATTGATTCTGGTGTTGACAGATTTTAAGAATGGATACTAAAGTCTATGAAATGAGATACTAAGTATTGGAGGCCAAGAGATGATTGATGTTAAACCAGGCCTACTTTTGGAAATAATAGTTATGTTTGTGAGTGTTTTTATCTCCTTGAAATATGACCATTCAAAACTAGATCTAAAAACTGTCAAGTATATTATGATCATTTAAAAATATATATGAGTGTTGAGAGATTATACTTGTTTGTATCACTCAGATCAGTCAACAATCAGGACACTAGCTGTTCACACATATATCCATACAATAAAAATGTCTGTCTTTTTTAGATTATAAACTGTGAATGCTTTACTCTATATCATTTAAATTAATAAGAAAGTTATTTTGTACTTTAAAAACAATAAAGTGATATAAATTGTTTTCTATTAGAAAAAGAACAGACATTTTTCAATCCTTCAAGGCTTAAAACATACATTTTAATAAAAAGCAAGTTATAAGACTTTCCAGTTGAACAAAATAACACCCTAAGTTTATTGTTTACACCTGTGCATTGACTGAATGAGCATCATATAAAACGTGTCACAGTTACCTCCCCTTTAGTGTATCTGTCAACACAGTCACAAGTGTGTATCACACCTAGATCAACAATGCAGGATGTTTACGATTAATCATTGTAATTAGGAAAGGTACCGATACCACAGCATGTTCTCCTCTGAAAGAGGAATACTTAGAAATGTGAAAACACAACCTCAAAATGCCATTACAGCAGTTTTTAGCAGACGTTTTCACTCTTTCTCCTCAACATGTCAAAACAGGCAGAAGACCTCTTCAATGTAAACAAATAATGCTCCGCCCACACAACAAGTATATATATAATGACAAAACATAGAGTGTTTCAAAATAACACGAAATAGTGCTAGATATTAATAGAGCTCTCATTTTCTTGAACAATAAACAGAAGTTACATTTAGAAGATCGAATACACATCACAAACCTCGCTTTTTGCTGATACCACTGGTAAGACTTCTGTCATTTTTCCATGTTTTGTCCATATTTTCCAAGATAAAATTGCAGCTGATGTTGAACCAATGATCAGAATTGGATTTAAAGTTCTGGAAAAATGTCTTGTCTTTGAAAATTGTCGGGAATTCGTCCGAAAAGAATGTTTAACGCACATTAGACCTCGTCTGGTCAATGTGGCAGCCATTTTAAAGAAGACAGGTGCGCGCGCATGTTCTCTCAGCTGTGCTGTCAGTCAATATTCAGCTGAGATCTTTAGTATGTGACTTGATGTGAACATGAGCGGTGTGGATTTATCTAGGTGTTAATTCTTAAAAGTTTTATATAATGGATGATACTTTTATTTCATATGATTTTACACATTCTGGACATATAATTGAAAAGGTAATTAAATCAGGTTTTCTAGCAACTAACATTTTTCATTCATTTACACCCTGCGAGATAACACATTATGGGCGACGATACCGGCAACTTATACATGTATATAACATGCTTAATCTAATGAAATTCGAGATAACAAAATATATAGAGCAAACAGTGATTATTGATTTGGTTAAAGATTCTCGTCTATATGCATACATATAATCAATTAACTTATATCTGTTAAACGTTGCCATTTAAAACCGATTTTTAGAATAAAAAAAAATATTTTCAGTGACGGGCAGCGTATATTTTTACTATTTATTATTTAAACTCCCTTTTTGTATGCAGTTTCTTTTCAAACCAATTTCAATATAACTATTTCAGAAATATTTGTGAAATATTTAACGCCTGGCCATGGCTCTGATGTGTTTAGCGCTTTTATAAGTAAATTATCATTAATATAAAACTATTTGTTCTTATATGCTGCAGTATTTTTTTTAAACAGAAAAAACCCAATTAATGTCCTGTTTATGGTTTCTTACTTCAGTATCTTGTATCTTCCTTGCTTCAGGATGTCCTACCGAATGTAAATAGTGTACGCACAAATAATTATGATAATGAATTATATCTCGCTATGACCGATATATCATGCACGGTTAAATAGAATTGTGCACTGCTATTAAAACAACAAGTCCTCTCGGTACATAGAATAGATAACGTTCTTAGCTGAAACTTAACTTCTAAAAAAGCTTATACATATTACTATTATAATTATATAATTTGAGACAGGAAGATTTACGGAGTTTGTCAATTTAATTTACACGAGAGAGAGAGAGAGAGATAGAGAGAGAGAGAGAGATGCGCTTAATGACAAGATAGTCAGCATCTGAGATGTTACCATATAGCCGCATGCTAGGTCAAGTAAACGTTGTAGAGTTGGACAGAGCATGTTACAAAGTGAACAGATAAGTACTATACCAGTAGGCAAAAATAAATCGCTTCAATTTCAAGCAAAGAACGGGTATTAAAATTAAGATGGGTTGTGACTCCTCGGTGTTTTAAATATTCGTCTCCTTGTACGACACAACAAAAGTGCGATCTGTATCTTCACGAGTGGGTCTTTGTTACTCGGTAATGACGTTAAGTATCTATCGGTCTAAACATGTTTCCGTTATGCCAGTAAGTGAAAGAATTATCGCTATGTCTGTATTATTGAAGGCGATCATGCGAAGACAAAGAACAGGAGCAAAAAATATGGTCTTTGTGTCCAAATTTTTTTCTCAAAAATTAAAAAAAAAACTCCAACCGTTTGTTGTTGAAGTATGCACTCTGTTTTACATAATGTTCCTCCTTAGATCTCAACTCCCCCTCCTCTTTCAGCAGTTGAAACATGTTTTTAATTTCATTCTGGTTTCATCTCTCAACAGCCAAGAACATACTGCACTGTGGACTCCTGTGACTCGAGTGTTGCTCCTGAACAGTCGATTGGAACTTTAGCAGTTAGAATACTTACGCCAGACGGATCTATTCTATGGTGATTTAGCATCGTCTGACCTGTGTGACGTAACCCACCATGTGATGCTGGAGTGTGAATTTATATCATATATTAGTTGATAAAAAGTACAAACGGAATAAATTAGCTGACTCCACGCGCAATGTGTAGGATGAAGTGAATTCGTGGATGTATAAAAAGCAAGAAATTGCGACAAGTTCTCCAGAAACAGCATCATCATCTCTGCGAAAACTAAAGGTGGAATTTTTACGCAACTTCTCATTGGATATCTACCAATTAATTTCAAATGTTTCTAAATTTTAACGTGCATGTGCTTCTATTTAACCAAGCATTTAAATGCACGGGTTTGTGCACGTGTTCCATATCAAGGCTTTTACTAAGCAATGACAACGAATGTCATAAAGCAATCACCGGGCGTAGCTAACTTTCTGAATATTTCATTCTTCATTTCGTTGCTCCTAAGTACTGTGATTTCGCCAGCGTTTGGGATGCCCTCATATTCAAAAGACGAAGAAGCAGCTAAGAAATTACTTAACTGGGGTCAACCAACAAAGTCTGGACCTGGTCCTAAGTTTATTTCAACGATAAAGGGCAACATGATTCTTCAAGTGTACCCCGATGGGGTTATCAACGGAAGTAACTGCAAATCGGAATATGGTATGTATACATTTACTCTTCTTTTGTGGTCAGCATCATAAACGTATTAGAATTTACAACATTTGTATGCAATGTAGATTAGAATACTGTCGCCCCGTCCTGAAGCATGGTTCAATTTTATCAGATGTAGAACTATCTCTACATTCTAGTATGCGTAGAATTTATTTATTGGACCTGTTATGAATCAAAATATAACAGAATCTTATAAACTTCAACTGTGGCAGGCAGTGGACAGTATGTGTGATCTGAAGTGAAATGTGAGATAGAATTAAGATTTGTGTCTTAGTGAAAACCGTACAGCAGACATGCTGTGAAGCTCTGTTTATACCATCCATACAGCAACCACATCGTGTAACTTGAGTGTCAAAGAGAACTACTTATTCTATAATGTATCGGCGGCAACGCAGCGTTCTTCTTAAAAATCGTCCAAATTCTGAAAAATTACCATTATTTATATTAAGAATCATTTGTTCGCATCAAGCACGGGGTGGCGAGCTTACAGTTACAAGTTTTTTCTGAAGATAATTCCAGGTCAAATTTTACTGATATACATAAATTGTTAGTTCTAAAGATATCAAATATAGCGACGTTTCTTTTTTTTTATTTATAACTGACACACTCCAATCATTTATTTACGATTTACAGTATACAGTATTCAAAGTCGCATATTCAGCATTTAATGATTTATTTATCAGAGAACTCAAATGCTGTTCGACTTGAAATAAAGTTGATATGTATGCAGTTTCAATATTATCAGTGGTTAACTGTCTTAAAGCCGGTATGTACCAGGCCTACACACTTTTACACAGAAAGGTGAAATTCAGCAGCTAATAACCTTTAAAGGGGCAATCATAGTTTTAATGGAGCTTATGTGAGTGATCGCCACGCGTCTAGCCGGTCGACCGACGGCCTTGTTTCATTAAAAGGTCGCGATGGCCGCCGGCGATGATGCTCTGTTCTTTAATTTGCTTGTTACGACCGCAGCCCGATTGATTAATTGGTGTAACAATTAAACAAAAAGAGAAATCCCCTAAGTCAGTATATCTTATTGTCTTGGTATCTTACTTGCATATACACCAGGCGACAGAATGTTTATGTGTTAACTGTGTAAAACAACAACGGACATGGTGCGTTGAATTAATACAGGTAGACAATGCAGTTCAATCCTTAAGAGCCAAATTAACAGCGGGCCATCTTTTAAGGAACCAGTTTCTGAATATTGTACCATTTTGTTCCTATAAAAATATTGGTTTGCGGCCTCCTCGTTATGGTATTAGGTAACGTATATATAAATGAACCCGTAATAACAATCTCAAAAATCAGAATAATGGGTACACAACACCTTCGAGATGATTGGTACATTAAAACTAAAGTTCAGAACAAAATCGTGAATTTGATTCGATGGTTTGCGAAATAGCACTATTGAAGAAAAAACCTTGCTATAAAAGTAACAAGTAACATTTATATCAAAGTTTAACCTATTAACGTAATCACCAGCACGACAAAGGAACCGGGTTAGAGTACCTGTCTAGTATCAATAGGTCTGATGCTTGCAAGGAATTCATACCTCTTTAATAGTTCCATTCAGACGTCGTGGAGTGTATTTCGTCGCAGATTGTAAGGTCAGGTTAAAAAGTTGATTTTAAAGCGTTCAAGAGTACTTGAAGCATAACTTCTATTAAAATGGATTAAGAGTTCAGTATAAGAACTGGCTCAAGGGCCATTTTATATATAAATAGTGGCAATGTCATGACATGTACTACGTATATGTGCAATGAAGTAAATAATATTAAGCTTTTGTAACAAAACCCAGAGCTAACGTGTATACCTTTTGGTATGTTTTTAAGTCCGCGTATACGACCTTAATGTGAATTTCCCGTGAACAAATCCCTGTGAAAATGTGATCGAATGTATTGATCGACCAATTTCCAATCAGCTGATCACCTTTATTCCATTGACATACAAGGTCTAGATAGGTAAATATTTAAGCGCAGAGGTAACCTGATTGAAGGTGGGAGAGAGCGCACCGTGTATTTGGGATGGTCTCAAAACTTTATTATACGTATACCAGATAAGTTTGTAAGCAGAACTTTGTATGCAAATTTCTGTTTGAACAAGGCCTACACGACCAATTTCCATTGAAGAGACAGTGGTAAAACGGGATTGCCTAATAGTAATAGCTCACAGACATGTTAGAAAGTGTCTCATGGCCATGAACAGGAAGACAAGAACACTTCAATAGGGATAGGGGCCACCAACGTTTCAAACAGCACCGATCTTTGTTTTTGATACCAATGTATCATGTCGCTAAAATATTGCCACGTTATAATACATGTATGTAAAGGCAGTGTCCACACAATAACATGCATATCTTCACATATAATCTGGTGAAGTGATATCGACATTTTTCCCTGCTTTAGAATAAACACTACATATGGACGTGACGTATAATAAATTCAGCTAAACCTCCCATCTGTTACTACCCGATAGTATGATAGTATAAAATGATGAACATTTTGAATAATCACTAGTATTTATTTAAACCGCCTACGATTCACATGTTGACAGTGCATAGAATATATTGTTCAGCAAGTTAAGATTTGAAATGTTTAGAACATAGTGTTCAAGTATGTTAAGGTCATTTCAAAGGATGTAAGTATTTAACAAAAAAAAAAAAAAAAAAGCAATACATCTTTTGTTCAAGCATGTTAAGGCCATTCCTTAGGGGTCGGGGAGAGCTATTGTCCGAACACTTTAAAAAAAAAATAATCAAAGTTAGTATCGACCAAGACAAAGTCACTAAAAGCACGATGACCAAGATTGGATATTAATTGTATGGCAACTCCAGTGTAAATGTTCTGAAACTAGAACACTTCTTCCTAGTGATACAAGTAAGCGTTATTGTGTAGAAAACATTACCTATACAGACATCGAAGGTGTGCAGTATATCTCTGTCTATATACGCTAAACTAGTGCAGTTTATCAATCGATTACATTATTGTGTAACTTGACTAAATAGTTATGTAGATAAGATTAACAGCCATGCTCATGCGATAACACAAATCTTGTAGAAATACAAATATATTAATATACCAATCAATTCGGTAACAGATGAGAATAAATGATATATGTATATAAAATAAAACAATTTTTGACCAAGAAGTTTAATTGATGAAGATGTTCACGTTACAGTAGAACGTGTCTAGTACGTCATACCAAGGGAGAATTGATTGGTCCGGATATAACAATGTGCTGGAAAAGTAAGGTTTTACCGACATTGGTCATTTGTAAAAAAAAAGTTTGATGTATTCCATATAATATACGATTTATATTTTTTTTAATGTTGTACATTTTTTCCTTACAGCTGCCATCCAAAGCATTTCTCACACGACGATAAATAAGGTCAAAGTTAGGGTACTTCAAGGAGTCAAAGCACAAATGTACATATGTTTCGACACGGATTCAAGACGACTCTACGCTTCCGTAAGTAAAACTTACTCACACATACTTTTAGCCTGGTCCCCGAACACGCTTGCTTACGCATTACTTAGGTCAAAAGTTATTCGACATAAAGCATGTTCGGGAACCAGACTAATATACTTTAAACACACTTTATGAAGACTAATATTCCAAAAAGTGCGTTATATGTTAAAATGTTAAGTCTTTCATGTTTTGCATATGCTTCTTTGATTGATTAGTAGGGGCATTTCGGTATTGCAACATATCAGTTGTGTATATATAACTTTATGTACGTAAAACCATTTCTGCATATTGTCTGGAAACTAAACAAGGCACCGTAAAAGTCGTTATATTGTTTGATCATTGTAGCCTCCATGTCATTACAACTTTTAAACATAGCAACCACCTTATTGTTGGATGTTTTTAATAAATTTTTCATTTCTTATTTCTTCCAGCGGGACTTTAATGAATATAATTGTGTTTTCAAGAACGCTATACAGTGGCATCAAGAAAGAGATGCTACGGGCACCATCGTGCACGATGTAACACAGCTTATGCATCATCATACGAAATACTACATAGGATTGAAATGCAATGGACAGCCGATTGTAGTTAAAACGTGTAGGGCAAAACGGAAATACAGACATTATTTTAGGTTTAATATTGGTCACTTCGATGACCAGAATGTGTCGGACTGTTCAAAGAAACAGAACTTAACGACGTGTAAAAGACGTCATGTGAACTTCTGCAAACGAGTGACAAAAAATTTCATGACAATAACGGCGAAGGATTGGTTTAGGTATAAAAAGAGGGACTGCTTCAGGATTTTGAAAAAGGAGAAACGAAAGGAAGAAAAGATTGCCGAGTATTGCTGGTCGAAAAACCGACAAAGAAGAAAACGGTACTCCGGCGTACCACTGTCCCCGACTTGAGAATAGGCGCCATATAGAGCCCTGGTCATATATGAAAGAAACAGCCCTCGCTGTTGTTCTACAAAGGTGCTACTTCCTGTGGTGACCACGTGTGACGTGCGCCTGTTGTGACGTATACCATTCCATGACGGCATACAGAGGACGTAATTCATTATGTCAATTCATCTCTTCATGAACGCACTGAGCATATATTGTTCATGGATACGTCTATATCACGCACGTGAATCTCACGTGTAGAAATAAGGACACGTCGTACGATCCATATTAATCAAAGAACAAGAAGTATGTCTTTCATTTGGCACGATTGTCATTTCCAGTTTGGACAGTAAAACTGATACTGGGTCTACATTTCAAAGTTTTCCAAGGACATCCATTTTAATATGATGTTGTAAACTGTCTCTTCACATTAATGAATCATTGGACACAAATTATGATCATTCAACAGATATATTACCTATGTTATTTATGGTTATTTATTTTGTAATTTATTTGACTTGTTCAGGTATATTAAATGTGAACCTCTAGCCTATCTGACGCCTGTGATTTTTAAGCCAGGTTTATCTCCCCTGGTTTCAGGTTTATCTCCCTTTGTTTTCGCAAATAATTTAAATGAAATGGGAAATACTGAAATGCAATTTAAAATTAAAGATAATAAATGTTGTCCTTCATTCAGGACTACGGAAACTTTATGGACAATCTTTTGATACCTACAGTTTTTAGTTTTCATTTTCATATTTTCTCTTGCAAGTTAGAATTTAAACAAAATCTTAAATGTCGTAAGAAAATTACACATTACAATATTTTGATGCTAAAAATTGGCAAAAATTATAATAAACGAAAACAACTTATGATAAATAGATTTTCTGCACGGCATTCGACCAATCACCGCGCTTTTTAGAGTAAAACAAATCATTTGACTCTAGTCATTTTATCGAATTGAATCAAATTTGATGAACTTTTTTTTTATTAATTAACACTTCTTCCGTTTCCGTTTTTTGGAATTAAAGTGTAAATTAATTCCATGTCAAATAATGTTTCATTACATCATCGTCGTTTTTTCATTAACATCGTCGTCATAGTGCATTGATTCACAATTTAATTGCATCACTGCCCATTTCATTGCCAAGTGTATATAAATATATTTAGGATTTTTTTTATAATGTTCACGATACATGTTAACTTGTTAAGTTGTTGAGTACTGATGATAAGACCAATACCATACATAAACGTTAGAATAACGTTTGTACCCGACACCCACCATAGCTTATATAGCTACTCTCAAGACACGCATTCAATGCACCCGCTGTACAATGATATTATAATGACGACTAAAAATTATTTACTATTATGAAATGGAAACGTTTCAATTGGTGCTATATATTTCTTTTTTCTTTCAAAGAGAATCTTTTTTATATTTCTTTGAAAATTTTGTTGTTTTTCTTTTGCAAAACACTTTGGACAATTCTAAATGGAATGTTACTATGGATTCATCTTTGTGTGTGGATCTTTTCCACCTTCAATGTCAACGTAATTTTATTTTAATCTTAATTGAAACGTTACGCCTACTTATAATACAGTAGCATTTTGACCTGCATGGCTTTTCGCCATCACTTATTAACTGGAAACTAACACTAAACCGACTTGAGAAACCAAAAGTTTCTGTAACTTCGTGTATGTAAGTCTCTCCGTGTTCTAACAACAAATAATTTACACAAATCTATAGCGTACATATCAGTAAACTCTGTATTAACCGCATTTCACTCTACCATAGGCCTGACACGTGACTTCATAGTAATCAGTATCTGTTAGATGTTTGTTGATGAAACTTGTATAGACATGAGGCCTAGTGGATGGTGACTGCATTACTTTCATTAGTGAATTTTTCTTGTATTATAATTCATCACTTTAAGAGTAAATTGACCGTGCAATATATTGTTTATCTGTATGTTGTGATTTTCAAAATAACGTTGTGAAAGTTTGTTTTTTAAAATGTGTCCAAGATTTCCATGAAAACGGTGTTTCTACCAATCTCGTCGATTCTATTAATTTCTGTAATTACCAGACTCTGATAGTAGAGATGTACAAATTGTATATATTTTGTAATTCGATTGTAAAAAATACCCTCACGACTTTTAGTGCTGTCAAATTTATGTATATATTTTAATAAATAGGATCAATATCGGTCGTTTAGTGAATACCATACAAGATGTGTAAGAGACACCGGACATGTTTGTAAGATACGAAACATGTTTTTTCCAATTTTTTGCTTTTTGAAGAATTCAAGTCATTCCATCGCGGTTAAGACATTTTTTTTATTGCTTTGACGAAATTGGTAGAATTGGTAAATGAGTTTTGAATATAAAGATCTTGTTAACTATTGCATCAATTAAGTCATAAATTATTATTTAACTACAACTTTAACACTGGTAGACACTTTTAGTGTCAGCATCTAGCTGTTGATTCTATTGTACGTAAGAACATCTGTTGATGAGTAAAAACCATTCCAAAACACACTTTGGGGTCATATAAATGGGGAGGTTGTTTTATAAGGAAGAAAAGATCTGACGGAATAGCTCGTACCATGTTTGTATATTTTATTCTAACTCCATATAGAGAATCGGTGAAACATGTCACTACTACTCGTTACAGATTATTCTCAATTAGTTGTATAATATATAATGGCCGATTGATATGAATTTTTCTTGAAATTAATAAAATACAGTTTATATATATGGTTAATTTCGTTCCACTGAATTTTCAAAATGACATGAATTCAGCAAACTGTGTTGCAGTTCTCATATCATTAAAGCATAATTTATATAATTATATTGCCTATGGTTTTAACGATCAAATACAGTTATATAATGACGATTTCTGAATTCAAAAAGTCAAAACTGAATCAATGACAGAGAATTTAACTTTCATGAATGTAATTATTTATCTCGTCGACCGAATTAAGTCTTTCATTCGTTGATGTCAAAATAGAAATACTCATTTTTAATGTACAGAACTGAATCATTAGCAGTTCTTCATAGTCTACAAGTCAAA
Organism: Pododesmus macrochisma; assembly: GCA_032359645.1. NCBI lineage: Eukaryota > Metazoa > Mollusca > Bivalvia > Pectinida > Anomiidae > Pododesmus > Pododesmus macrochisma. The sequence continues at coordinate 15,705 of JAUMGZ010093335.1, forward strand.
CTTAACGCTGATTTCAGTTGTCCGATGACCGATTTTAGTATTAGTTGAAAACGGACACGTAGACTGGCCACTCAGTATTTATCATACCTCGTTCACCGCCAGGTGGCACCACATGTCTGTTTGCTATATCTAGAAATGTACACATGTTTTGGTGGGTTCACGTGGTAGGTCGATGTACATTTCTAAATGCAGCAACACAATACAGATTTAATCAAGTACATGTTGTTGTATTTTAAATATCGTTTTCACATTTGATTAATGAGGCGAGAGAGGTAATATGCCGTTACTTCTGTTGACAAATAAAATGAAAATATATGTAAAAAGATTTTGTTGTTGTATCATTATTTAGCGGGTGATCGTCTTTTTTGTTTTTGTAGTAGGAACATAAAGATTTTCCGCATATCTTTATTTCCATTGTAAATTTACTCTTACCCTAACCCTACCAAGTTTAACGCCACGGAAGGAATACAAATACTGAAACAAAACGAAGAAAACACCAGCATCATAAAAGACCCATAGGCAACATACATTATGTAACTGCTATGTACTTGTATACCCTCACTTATTGGAGTGTCTGTTTATTCGGGATTAATACCCTATTATTGATACCTTGTCGTGGTAGAGTTGGGGATAAGGGTTTAATTCATTGATGACCAGTAAAGCTTTGCTGACTCGAGCTTGCGTTCCTGGTAAAATCACCCAAACCGACATTTTTTGAAAGGGAGCTAACCTGGCGGTCCCATGTAAAGCTAGTAAATTAGACTTTGCACAATAAAGAGCCACATGATAAGTTAAAGAATAGTGACGAAAACACCGGTGCATGTTCTGTACCTTAACCTTGCCGCCATCTTGTACTCCAGTTCTATCACTGCATGGGTTTTCATTCTTTGGTCTTTTGTTGCAATATCACTGAAAGATTAGGAAGCGTTTAATCCTATAGTAAAACACACACTTTATTCGGGATTAACGTCTCTTCAACAAATTTAAGGTCGTATTGGGGATGGTGCTTGCCTGTGAAAGTACGAACACACATGCATATCTAAGGTGCTATCTAACTGGAAAGTCTTACCAACGATACAGTGAAATAATATCATTGCTATATTCATTTATGTTATTCTTAATAACTATAACGACGCAAGGAAGTTATAGACCTATCAATGTTAGACCAGCTAGTTTGATAAGAGTCCATATTTTTACATGAATTTATTATGCATCGTCAGCAATACAACTGGTAGCGATAAAGATGGAGGTTGCACTAGCTTTTACTCGACATTTCAATGAAAGCTCAGTGGTTCAGTACTCAATATAACAGTTGAAGCTGTAATTGTCCAGTATTCAACACAAATCTATGTGGGTATTAGAGAATAAGTGAATTTATATGTTGTAGTTGTGTAAATTTGATAATAAGTTAACAATTTCTATCCGAGCAGTTGTGCGTGTATAAAGCCCCAGTCACACCGGGCTTACGACCAGGTTACGACCTAGCTGCGACCGAACAATTTCGGAATCGCAGTGGAATCGTAGAAAGAGAGTACCACTGGTCGCAGAGGTCGTGGGTGACCGCAAGAGCAAAATCAGTCTTTTCAATCAAACTTTTACCTGCGATTCCAAATCGTAAGAGGTCGCAAACAGGTCTTATATGGTCGTATCACCAGTCGCATATGAACGCACCACCGGTCGTGCATGATCGCGGGTCAAATAGTCGCACAATTGATAGTACCATTGTCGTACGACCTCACGATTGGTAGTGCCACTGTCGTACGACCTCACGATTGGTAAAGTGATCACCCACGATCCCTGCGACCAGTCGCGCGCTCTTTCTACAATCTTCCTGCAATTCTAACATTTTTCAGTCGCAGCTAGTCTAGCTGAGCTAGATCGTAACCTGATCGCAGGTCCGGTGTGACTAGGAATCGCGAATGGAGATCGTAGCAAATATTGCCGATTGGTCGTACCTCGGACAAATTAACAAATCGTACGGTCCAGTGTGAATGGGGTTTAAGAGTGATAGTATATTCGATGTTGCTGTGTGCGTTATAATAGAGTCAATGTTGGTTTACAGGCGCGTAACAACATATGTAGCAAAAAAGCCCGGGCTTACACATCATTTTGACCCAAAAAAAACGCGAGTCACAGTCGCGAGGAGAAACGTCCCAAGAAGAGAAAAACTCTCACAACAAACATCCCAAAATGCACATGCTTTTGGATTTTTATTTCGTTGAATAATG
>JAUMGZ010093446.1:1534-17931 GCA_032359645.1 Pododesmus macrochisma
TATTGTTTTTTTGTCAATAACCTATGTTCTGTTGATCCTATTTCTTTTTATATGCCCGTCGAAAGACGGAGTGTATTATGTTATAACATTGGGGGGTGGGCAGGCGGGCAGGCTTTCACGCGGGGCGCAGTGTCCGCTCAATATCTTGAGTAATTTTTGATAGATCAACTTAAAACTTCACACATTTGTTTATAGATATAAAATCTTGGACAAGTTTGATATTGACAATTTTTCGTTTGTAAATTTGAGAGTAATGGCCCTTTTTTGCTAGCGGGCCCGGAGTGTCCGCTCAATATCTTGAGTAATTTTTGACAGATCAACTTCAAACTTCTCAAAATTGTTTATGGATATAAAATCTCAGACGAGTTTGATATTGTTAATTTTTCAATCATAAATTTGAAAGTTATGGCTCTTTGTTGCGGCGGGCGTGCAGTGTCCGCTCAATATCTTGAGTAATTTTTGACAGATCAACTTAAAACTTCACAAAATTGTTTATGACCATAAATCTTGAAAGAGTTTGATATTGACAATTATTTGTTCGTAAATTTAAGAGTTATGGCTCTTTGTTGCCGAAATGTTGTCCGCTCAATACCTTAAGTAATTTTTAACATATTCGCATGAAACTTCGTAAGCAGGTTCATTACCTCAAAAGCTTGGATGTGTTTGATGAACACTATTTTCTGATCGTAATTTTGGGAGTTACAGCCCTTTGTTTGAAGCAAAAGTCACCCTTCTGCAGTGTCCGCTCTTGAGAAAATTTTGACAGATCAACTTCAAACTTAACAAAAATGTTAAAGGCCATAAAGCCTCGGGCGAGTTCGATATTGACAATTTTTTGTTTGTAAATTTGAGAGTTATAGCCCATTGTTGCTAAAATGGTGTCTGCTCAATATCTTAAGTAATTGTTAACATATTCGCACAAAATTTCATAAGCAGGTTTCTTACCTCAAAAGCTTGGATGAGTTCGATGACCACTATTTTCTGATTGTAATTTTGGGAGTTATGGCCCTTTGTTTTGCGTCAAGAGTTGCCCACCTGCAGTTTCCGCTCATTATCATGAGTAATTTTTGAGTGATCAACTTTAATCTTCACAACACCTATTGTCAACCTCTTCTGAAGAATTGCAGACAGGTGTATTGTGCTCTGCTTCCCGGTGCCCTTGTTTACTTTCTGAATATGTTTTATCCTGATGATTAAATGTCTTGATGTGACATGTATTTCACTAATGATTTCCCTCTGTTGTCGCTTCATTATAATCCCCTTCCCTTTGCTTGACATATATATATATATATATAATGGTAGGTAGGTTTCAGTGCCTGGATGACCAGGACAGTTTTTATGTGTGAAAAGTTGGTTTACACCTAATTCAGAAAAGTTGCAGGGCATAGAGCCATGAAAAAGATTACTGATCTTTGAAAGGGGATGCAAAAAAGCTTCAAACAGGGATTGTTAACCGCCTGACAGTAAAAAGATCCCCATTGTTACAATACAATAATACTGATAGAGTTATCACACATTAAAAATTATGCTCAGTTATCACAACAGGAGACATTATACTGATTTATCTCGGCATTTCAAATTAAAGCATTAAACACCATTGAAACAAACCTTAATTCTTATCTTTAATGGACTTTGATATAAAAACAATTTGTTTGTCTTATGGGCTTATTGTGCGATTAACAGCTAAGGTCATTTACAGACGTGCCAGTTTTACTGGTTGAGGAAACCAGAGTAAACCACTGACCTAAGGCAAGTCACTGGCAACTTTCTCACACTAGCACACCCCGGACAGGAATCGAACTAGGAGGTGAAAGGCTCTTATGATTACAAGACCGCGACTTTAACCACAAGGCCACCGCGGCCCCTGATATAAAAACGAATATTTTAAGTGAGGAACTAGAGTGAGTTAGTTAGTCATTATGGAAACTCTGCACAGGTGATATGGACATTGGCTTCACTTTGTTATGATATTAAATACATTATAGGAGCTTTATTCTTTGATATTTATTTTTTAATTTCCCTTGATCTCTTGCCTCCCCAGTGGTCTCCCTTGTCTCCCCAGTGGTCTACAGGTGGTTTGAATACTCATGAACTTCTGCCATTGGGTTTACCCTACATTTCATGCTAGGAAGACTGATATAAAACACTTTCACCTGTTCTACTGGACAGCTGATCTGCTGTAAGTAAACTTCATGTGGTAATTCATTTATGTAAAAACTTAAATACCATTATTATACTAAGTATTTACTAAACATAAATTTAGTTTTGTGTAGACTGTGTACCAGTATGTAACCTGTGCTCAGGTTTACCTTTCAGAAAAGTATAATGTATTGTGGGAGGTTGGATGTTATTTGTGTTGTATTGTCTTAACTAGTTGATGGTTATTGGGTCAGATATATAACATTGATCCCCTCAAATTTCAGTCAGGGGAATTTGTCATGATGATGTTTGCCCATCTGCCTGCCTGACTGCCCACCCAAGTTTCTAAGTCAAGGTCACTGATAAATACTAAGAAATGTGGACTCCAGTTGTTTTTTTGGCATAATATCTAAGTTTCATTGGTTGGATTCAAGTCAAACTTTGTATGGTGGCTATCAGTTGTGGAAAGAAAACCTTATTATTTGTGCTCTCATTGGCATCGTAGGGCAAGGATTCAAGGTCACTGCTATCAAGAACAACTTGAGCTTTTTCATTTGGCTTCATTTTATATATTTAAGCCAAACTTATTGGTTCCCTATTAGGGAAGGACATACACTTTATTTTCTAGATACTGTCAGGTCAAGATTATTGTTACAAAAAATGGAAGTATGTGCTTGAACATGTTGTTCACAATACACAAGTAAATTGGTTCCCAAGGAAAGTATTTTGGGTCATCTTGTAAACATCACTTGAGCCAGTAACATTTTGTTTGTTTTCCATTTCCATTATTGAAACATCTTCAATTGTTCTTCTTGCCCAGGAAATAAACTGTCAATGACAGCTAGCTCTTATTGAATATTAACTTATTGATCATTTTGATTGTCATTTATGATCATTTCTTAAGATTTTAAGAGAAATGTGTGCAGACTGTCAAGTGAAGTATTGTAGTTGAGATGGGACTCTTCTTTTGGGATGTTTTTGTTGAGTTTTACTATTGAGTTGAGTTTTGCTATTATTCTTTGCTTGAATTAAAGAAAATAAAAGATTTTGATTTAATGCTTATTTTTCTTTTGATGTTTGTTTTGTAAATCCTATGACTGACTAAGAATGAACTTAGTGCTATGTAACAGTTTACTCACTAATCTCCAGGTAAACATATGTAACTGTTTCAGGTGTATTTACCTGTACTGTTCACCTTGTGCTTGTTCCAGAACACTGGAGTTGAGATGTCATGGTGCTTTCTTGTCAGGACAGTGACAGGAACTCTTCTTCCAAGTTAATAATTATATACCAGCTGCTTCACTAAGGGGCAGGCACACAGTCAAACTGTCCATCCCACTGCTGCCACCAAATAATAACCCTAGCAGCACGCCAGCAATCACATAGTTTTAACTGTGTCCATTCGACTTTCACTTTTTACCTGTATTCCTTTGTCATATTCTCACAATGCTTGGATGAATAGACAAACACTACTGTGAAAATCATATCTTTATTTAGGGCATTGGTGCAGGACATTGGGTCAAGGTTTTTACAATGCCATGTGCTTTTATTTATTATAGCTGGTCATCTTAGTAATTGCTCTATGGTCACTTATGGTTAGTGTCAGCTGGACATTGAAATCTATAAATAATTAGCATAGAAAACTTTATTTCCTTGACCATTAAATGAGATTTTTTTTTCTTAAGACCCCTAGGTATATTTTTCTACTTGACTGAACAATATTATCTTTATTCAAGATGTCAGAATACTATCAGCATGTGTCTCCTGCTATTTTAAGTGACATTGGTTATACACAGGTATGTAGGATCAACTATCGATCAGATATATGCATAGTCTATTTTACAGTATGATAGTATTTGTTTTTAGATGCTTCATTTCAATTTAATAGGAGAGTCCATTGACTGCTGACATAGAAACAAATAAATAATGAATGCACTGATATTAAGTCTGATGAATCATTGATTATTAAACTATAGTTTGTAATTCATTCAAACTCTTCTAATCTTATATGTTTATCTATGGAACCTGCCGTAGTGTTCACTGTGTAAGTGGGAAGGAGAGGTTCCATATCTAGCCGTGTCAAACCTTAAACATAAATATTAAATATTCTTTTTGCTCTCTCACAACTAAGCACTCAGCATTCTGTTGAGGAGATTTGATTGTCTCGGTGTCATGATAATGTGACCGAATTGAATTAATGTGTCAATGTGTCTGTGGTGTGTTCTTTCAGTGAGACAGCACTATAAAATTCTAATCATTGTGCACTTTCACACGCCAAAATTATCTTGACATGACCGAGAGGTGAGTTGAAGGGAGGCTAAACCCCAAAAAACAAACAAACTATAATATGGAAACATATAACTTTTGATATAGAGATATTTCTGTCACATTGTCACTCTTAACAAGATACGGCAGTATAGTGTTCTGCTCCAGAGTATCTAGTATCTTCAACATCTTAAGTTAAATGATTTGGTTCTGTAATGAAAATCACAAAATTAGAGTAAACCATAATTCAAATCATATGTGATGTTATATATGATGTTATATATGATGTTATATGTGATGTTATATATGATGTTATATATGATATTATTACTATGATGAGTGACAAGTAAAAACAACATGACGCTTTTTTGAGAAAAATTTTACTCAATTTTTTTAGATCAATTAATCTTTTAAGTGGACATCATTATTATTGTCAATATAGTATGGCTGATATACTTGTATTATGTTCATATTCAACATTAGTTGCCAACTCTCCCTATTTAGGAGGGAGTCTCCCTATTTTTCACACACAATTTTCACTTTTGACATAAGTATAATTCCTAAACCTTGCTTATCAATTTGCTTTAACTTAGTGTATTGCACAGAACTGCTTAAATGAGAGAGTTTACACTACTTCTTTGTCATATAGGGCATTGTATATAGACACTAAAGACACTTTAAGATTTTACTACGCGTTTTCTCCCCCATGAAAATTTCAAAAAGTTGGCAAGTATGCAGTGAAATGAAAATCTGAATCTTCATTCTGCACTGTATTCAATGGAATTTACAGCAAGAACTGAGAAACAAAAAAATCTGTAAACATGCATTAAACAGTCAAAAGGTATAAAAAGAGCTATAGTATTTATTTGTCACATTTTAGGAGAAAGCAGATCCAGTTGGAGCTATTCCTATGATGAATTACACAGTATCTAAACATATAGATAACAGTAAACCTTACTGCTTCAAGGCAGAGAAATACGGTGCAAAGACGTTCTTCTTCAACACTTCTTCTCGAGATGAAATGGCAAGGTTTGTAATATGTCTTTCATCTATATCAAACTCATCAACACTTCTTCTCTAGTTGAAATGGCAAGGTTTGTAATATATCTTACATTTAAATCAAACTCTTCAACACTTCTTCTCGAGATGAAATGGCAAGGTTTGGAATATGTCTTACATCTATATCAAACTCTTCAACACTTCTTCTCGAGATGAAATGGCAAGGTTTGTAATATGTCTTACATCTATATCAAACTCTTCAACACTTCTTCTCGAGATGAAATGGCAAGGTTTGTAATATATCTTACATCTATATCAAACTCATCAACACTTCTTCTCTAGTTGAAGTGGCAAGATTTGTAATATGTCTTACATCGATATCAATCTCATCAACACTTCTTCTCTAGTTGAAATAGCAAGATTTGTAATATGTCTTACATCGATATCAATCTCATCAACACTTCTTCTCTAGATAAAATTGCAAGGTTTGTAATATGTCTTACATCTATATCAAGCTCATCAACACTTTTTAGTCCATCTGGACCAAAGGTCCAAGGTGGACTTTTCCCATACAAATCCCGTCCGTCGTCCATCCGTCGTCCGTCCGTCCGTCGTTAACTTTTGTTTTAAACGACATCTCCTCTGAAACTACTGAGCAGATTTCAACCAAATTTGGCAGGAAGCATCCTTAGGGGAAGGGGATTCAAGATTGTACAAATGAAGCACCTGACCCCCCAGGGGACAGGTGGGCGGGGCCAAAAGGGGTAATTTGACAGTATGCCTTCAAACGACATCTCCTCTGAGACTATTAGGCAGATTTCAACCATATTTTGCAGGAAGCATCCTTAGGAGAAGGGGATTCAAGATTGTACAAATGAAGTCCCTGATCCCCCAGGGGACAGGTAGGCGGGGTCAAAAGGGGTAAATTTGACAGTATGCCTTTAAACAACATCTCCTCTGAGACTATTGGGCAGATATCAACCAAATTTAGCAGGAAGCATCCTTAGGTGAAGGGGATTAAAGATTGTACAAATGAAGTACCTGACCCCCCAGGGGACAGGTGGGTGGGGCCCAAAAGGGGTAATTTGACAGTATGTCTTTAAACAACATCTCATCTGAGACTATTGGGCAGATTTCAACCAAATTTGGCAGGAAGCATCCTATGGGAAAGGAGGATTTAAGATTGTACAAATGAAGTCCTTGACCCCCAGGGGACAGGTGGGTGGAGCCAAAAGGAGTAAATTTGACAGTATGCCTACAAACGACATCTCCTCTGAGACTATTGGGCAGATATCAACCAAATTTGGTAGGAAGCATCTTTAGAGAAAGAGGATTCAAGATTGTACAAATAAAGTCCTTGACTCCCCCCCCCCCAGGGGACAATTGGGCGGGGTCAAAAGGGGTAAATTTAACAGTACGTCTTTAAAAGACTTCTCTGAAACTACTGGGCAAATTTCAACCAGATGGATGTTAAGGCCCCATGGACCTCTTGTTTCAATTATTTTTATTTTCGAAAATTGCAAAATCGGGTTGGCAGATCTGTAAACCAGCAAATTAAAAAACACTAGGCTAATGTCTGCATTTATCGAGTGTACATTTGTTCAGCATATTTTGTGAAAACTTTGACACATTGTGTGAACACCACAATTCCTGCAGGCTAAAAATCAACTTCACTTCAAGACTTTACCATGCGTAAACTTAGTAGTTAAAAGACTTCATAGAGCTATATTCATTACACAGACATTCTGTCATGAGACCATTGTTCTATGATAATTAGCTATATTGTTTTACTAAGTGTTGCAGGTCTTGATCTTTGCTTTAAACTTCTCCAAGTTCTCTTTGTTCCTTAATCTAGAGATTTCTATAATACAAAGGAAAGCATATGACTCATTCATTTAACACTTAAAATAATGCATTTACAGGTTTCAGTTGACTGCCAATTCTTTACTTACGAGATGTTTTCAGATTTCATTGACTTTTTTCCCAGCCTCGTCCCACGTTATGCCATTGATTCTACTAGTTACCAGTACTTCCTGTACATAACTGGAGGAATACACAATGTCCTGTGTTTCTTTATCTACATCACATATCTCCTGTCCAACAGTCCAAGCTTTCCACCGTGGGGATATTTTCTATGGGCCATGTAAGTAAAAATTATCACAATATTTTCTTTGAGTGAATGTTTTGCTTACCTACTGCCTTCAGCTTTGCCAACCTTTGCTGTGTTCAAACACAAACTTTAAGAATGAAAAGTCAAAGGTGGTGACCTTTTTCATCATCTGTAAAATCTCTCTTTGTATGAAAGATTATTTGTTAATAATTATTTACTAACACCCCCATTGTTACTTTTTTTTCTGTAGGTAAAAAACTAAGGTCACAGTGACAGGAAATTAAATAGAAATATGTTTTTCGAATTTGTTTCTGCAGTACATTTCAGTTCTGTTGATTGGATTTAGATAATATAATTGATAATATATGTTAACCATATGGACAACATTATAACTCTTTTAAAAGTGGTATCAAAGACATTCTGCTATAAAATTGGGTATTAATGTTACAAGAAACTATAATTATATCTAATCTAGTAACATTTGTCCATCCAGTACACAGCAGCAGCAGGGCATGGCACAACATAAAACAACCATGCTGTTAAACACAAGTCCATTGTATTATGTTATATACTGTAGAATCAGAAAATTTCGTTGTGGTTTTAATTTTGTTTATTTCGTTGTTGTAGAAGATCTACAAAACTAAAACCATGACGAAATTTTTCAAATACCTTCTACAAAGAACACCTTAAGTATTTTCAACGAAATTTTATGTCAAAGAAATCACTTTATTTTCAAAACAACGAAATTTTAGCCCAACAAATATTTCTGATTCTACAGTAGTTATCAATGCGGACTTAGTTAGAACTGGCTCTTATCATGTTAATTCGCCTCAACCTTCCCACTTCCCACAAAAAAAAACAGTCGATACAGAATATGTGTTAATTAATAGTACTAAGAACATTTTTTCTTCTTTTAAAATTCATCCTTTAATGAGTTAAACATACACAGTCTATGGCAATGTAACTTGCCTAGTAAATGTCTACACACATTTGACAATGACAGCATGTTATGACATGTTGAATTAAAACTTCCTTTCTTTTACAGCATTATAAAATTGCATATGATTCAAAAAACATCATTAAATTTTGAAAAATAGTTTTAACACAACAGCAATCAACCATCAATTTGTATGCCTAAGGCTCAAGAAACCCAAATTCTTTGTGACAGCATAAGCTTGCTTTGTTTTTGTTATTTGAAATCTGAAATATTTCTTTTGTTATTGTGTAAAATGATAAACTATTGCAAAGTAATGTATTAAAAGTTAACTCAAAGACAGCCAATATCTCTTTGATAAATCAGTCCTTTTTTTGTTTATATATGTTTTAGCTTCTTTGAGATACAAAGAATTAACACAGATTTATCACGATGGGCGACACATGTGTAGCAGGAAACGCTCACTCTTTCATGGTTATCTGGTTTTGTCTCTTGTGTTAAACAGATGTTTCTTTCTTACCTTAATATTTGTGTTTGATTGGGGTTTTTTCTTGGTGCATCCATTATTTTGCTTTGATTTGCAACAGCCTCTGGACCAATGTTTTTTTAATAGCTTCTCGGTTATCCATATCTAATACTTTACCTGTTGAAAATATTCACTTCTACTGTTTCATCATTTAAGAAATACTTACCTCGGGTTGTGAGACGTAGATCGTGTGAATGTTGCTTCCATCGTAGTTGGCCCTTTCTACTGAGTTTTTATCAGTGTCTGTCCAATACACATGCTGATTAGCATAGTCTAGAGTTATGTCCCTTGCATTTTCAAACTTCCCTTCCAATAAGAGTCTACTTTCTGTTCCGTCCAGATTGGCACGTCTTATTTCATTGTGGGCAATGAAGAACATTAAACTAGAAAAAGAGAATGAAATGTTCTGGTTGACATAATGATTCTGAAAACAACCTCTTTTGTCAAATGAAAATGGATCAAAGTTCTGTTAATTTAAATATGAACAAAGCATGTCAATCACCATAGAAACCAACATAAATAACATTCTAAATGTAAGAATCCATACTGCATAAAGTGTGTCACCATAGAAACCAACATAAATAACATTCGAAATATAAGAATCCCTACTGCATTGAATTTGTCACCATAGAAACCAACATAAATAACATTCTAAATGTAAGAATCCATACTGCATTGAATTTGTCACCATAGAAACCAACATAAATAACATTCTAAATGTAAGAATCCCTACTGCATTGAATTTGTCACCATAGAAACCAACATAAATAACATTCTTAATATACCGGTAAGAAGATTTACTGCATCAAATTTATTCTCTGTAACACCTACTCTGATGTTTACAGTTTTCACCTACTAAACATGGATAGGTGAATTTATAATCTTCATAGACTGACAATATAACACCTACTTTGATGTTTACAGTTTTCACCTACTAAACATGGATGGGTGAATTTATAATCTTCATAGACTGAAAATCACCTAGACTTAACTTTATGATTAGTTAAAAAGTTTTCTATCAATAAATGGGGACAAGTAGGGATCAGTAACACACCACATTAGGTATCTTTTGTATTCAGGATCCTACCATATACTTTTACTCATTGCCCAAAATGATTGGCCATTTTGGAGTACAGTTCTTTATTTGTTTGCTTTATTTGGGGTTTAACAAAAGATATTTGTCATATCAAGTCAGAGTCTGCTTGTGACAGTGCACTGGTGTAACATTATAGTGCTTTCTCAATGAAATATCACACTGCAAAAGAATTGACACGATACTTCACTCGGTTACATTATCCTGACATGGGGTCAGCCAGTGCTCCTACCAAGAATGCTGAATACTTAGCAAGGAGCATACCTATTCTTATTTTCCATAATATTTCTAACTAAAACGTTAAATCTCCCCAATGAAACATAAATCTCCTCATGAAACATTAATCTCCTCATGAAACATAAATCTCCTCATGAAAAATTTATCTCCTCATGAAACATCAATCTCCTCATCAAACATAAATCTCCCATTTGAGGTTTTCAAAGTTGGTAGGTATAAGGGAGTCAAGCCATTACCAAAAGACTATCTTGGTTTACACGTGAAATAGCCTGCTGTACTTATAAACACTGAATGCTTACTTACCCCTGAGTGGGGTCCACTTGGATGTTTTTTAGATCGATGAATGTTTGAGAATGCAGCACAGAGGCACAGATTTCACCTTTGTTATCACAGACGATAATGTTATACCGCACAGAATCACAGAAGTACCAGTTCTGCGACAGCCAATCTCGGGCAATGCCATTTACATCTGTAAATAAAGTTAGCATAATCTTTGTTAACAAGAACCAGGACAATAAATTTGTTTGTATTAAGGGCTTATTGTCCGATCAACAGCTAAGGTCATTTACCGACGTGCCAGTTTTACTGGTGAAGAAAACCGGAGTAGCGGAGTAAACCACCGCCCTACGGCAAGTCACTGGCAACTTTCTCACACTAACACACCCCCGGACCGGGATCGAACTAGGAGGTGAAAGGCTCTTATGATTACAAGTCGGCGACTTTAACCACTAGGCCACCACGGCCCCCGGGACAATAAGACAGCAAAAGACCTAAGAAACCAGTTTGCAATTGGGTAATGTTGCTCACCTGAAACTGATTGACAAAGGCTGTCTTGCCAGCCATTTTGGGTTTTTCAATCAAAACTTAATTTTGATTAGGCACTTGAAACTAAAATTCAATAATGAGTCATCCCATCAAGGTTATTTGACAATATGTGTGTCCAGATGGACAATGGATGACAGATAGTGTATGGCAAGATGAGCTAATATATCAAGGTATGATTGTCTATTTAACTTCATAAAAGCTCATCTTACATGGTCAACACTTTATTTGAGTATTTATACATTGTTACTTTATTCCGTTGGAGTTCAAAATTTGTTTTTGAGTTGAGGTATTTCACTGATCAATTCAATATTTGGAGTTTGATGAGTAATGGCTTTGATTGGTCAATTCATAATTTGGAAAATAATTTGTTGATTCTCTGATTGGGCAATTCATAATTTGTTGATGTCTCTGATTGGTCAATTCATAATTTTGAAAAATGTATTTGTTTTGATTGTTCTATTCATAATTTTAAGAAAAATGTATTGTTGTTTTTGATTGGTCAATTATATCATAGTAAATACCCGTATTGTTTGTTTCTGATTGGTCAATTCATACTTACTGTCCAGTGTAAGGTTGGTAGTCAATGTCCAGCTCACGCTCTTCTCTCCAAAGCTTATACACTGCATGGTGGTCTGCCTTCTGATTAGTTCGTATGACAACTATTGATAAAACAAAGAATGTATATGTTCAAATGCATCATATTCTGATATTGCTTTTAAATTGACAAAAGCATGACTACAAAATTATAACACGATCTCACCATCATAGTATATACTAGAAAATGTCGTTTTCACATAAATACCAAAGACCAAGAATCACTTATCAGAATCTTTAAAAAATCAAAATTATATGAATTGTACTCAAACCTGCCAAATAAAAAGTGTTTTTAAACTAAAATTCTGGTCATTATTATTATTGTTGTTTAATGGCACACCGACTCATGAATAGGTCATATGGTGCCGAAGATTCTGGTCATTATTATTATTGTTGTTTAACGGCACACCGACTCATGAATAGGTCATATGGTGCCGAAGATTCTGGTCATTATTATTATTGTTGTTTAACGACACACCAACTCATTAATAGGTCATATGGTGCCAAAGATTCTGGTCATTATTATTATTGTTGTTTAACGGCACACCGACTCATGAATAGGTCATATGGTACCCAAGATTCTGATATGTTTGCATCTTCTTCCCCATAAATATTCAAAAATGTCTTATTCTTTCTAACTAAAACATCAAGTCTCCCTCATGGAACCTTCCAATCTCCCCCATATGAGGTTTACGAGGTTGGCAGGTACATGTATATGTGTTTTGCTGCTTCTTTACTGATTAAAAACAGGTTGAAAGACAATGTTTTCTATGTAAGATATCCCAGGTAGAAGTTTGTGATGTTTCCTTTCTAGTTAAACATCTGTTTTTGTTTTGGCATCCCAGTTCTTCGTTGATTTGCACATACTCTTGCACTTAAACCTTTTGAATAGTGTCTAGGCTTTTCGTTTTTTTTACAACTTAGTTTAAAAAAATTTCGCTTGTGCAGTTCTGATTTAGAGTGACTTACCCAACATGCAGATTGGTTACGATGGTCAAAGTCGATTGCCAGGATGTTGTGCCCCGCTCGGTTGACCGGTGGTGTCAGTTCGTTTCCACTTATGCGTAACTGTCGCATTCTTCTATCATCTGCCACCAACAATGTTGGTTTTGTATTCTCTGGTTCTACAAAGCGACAACAGTTCATTTAGCCTTGGTGATATATGCGCTTTCATTAGATATATAAAATCTGGATTTTATTTTGTAAAACCAACATTTTCTATATAATATCTACTTACGTATATCATCCTATAAATATATATTTATTGTGGTAGGGTATTACTGGCGTTCAGGTAGCATAAAGGTTCGGGTTCAATATGCGGTGTCGTAATGGGGTGGTACATGAACGCCAACCTGAACATGTCGGTTTCCTTAGGAAAGTATCCACTCGCGCTACCATCCGTGCCAACGAGAGAGATTTCGACATAAATTGTTATAACTTGTATTTCAATCATTGTAAAATAAATAATGTTTAAACTTTTAAGGTATTACTGAAGTAAAACGCTGCTTTGTGTTTAGATTTCAATGTTACAGCCTTGTAAAAATACTTAAATTTTGATAACAAATTAAAAGACCAATAAAAATTGTTTTCAAATATACAAGTTGTTTTTTTCACAATACAATATCAGAAGTTGTAATCCCCTTGAACAAATTAGAGATAAAAGATTCTCTTAGTTACGGCCCTTGAACAAATTAAACTTCTCCTGAACAAAAATTCTCTGAGTTACTGCCCAGAAATTGAATAAATTAAGACTTCATTCTCTGATTTACTGCCCTTTAATAAATAAGACGTCTACCAACCAAATATTCTCTGAGCTATTGTGCTTATATATGTAAGACTCAAACTTAATCTTAATAAATAAGACTTGTCCAGACTCAAGCTTTAAGGTTTCCTGAGTAAATTGCCCTGAATGAATTAAATTATCAAGATTACAAAGATCCAAGTTTAAAGGTTCCCTTAAATGCTGCTCTGGACTCCTACAGACTAAAGACTCTCTGAGTTACTGCCCTTGGATATAATACTTGGTGGTATGTACCAGTACAGATCTTTCTTCGGATTATGATACCTGATGATGAACTATAGACAATCAAGCCGAGTTTTTACACTATACTTACCATTATTAGCTACACAAGATCGGTTGTTTTTTGGCGTATAACCTTGAACACAGCTGCAGGTATGACCTTCACCTTCCTGTGTACACTGCTGGTCACAGGATTGAGGGTAACTGCAGGCGTCAATGGCTGAAAAGTTTTAATTATTCATTAATCATAAGAGTAAAAAATACTTCTTCTTGAAATAAACATCAAATTCAGCATCTGCAGTTAGTCGAGTTGTAGATAAAACCAGATGAATCAAATAATAACCAAAGATTGGTAACCCTTGACACTTGTAAGTAGTTTGTTAGAAAACTTAACTTATGTGAATGTCGATGTTGGAACTGCATACCAACATTGAAAATCCCAAATGGGGGAGATTTGAAAGTTCCATGGGGGAGATTAAATATTTCAGTAAGAAATGATAGGGAAAATAAGAACTTACATGGTGGAGATCATGTGTGAATGACCATACAGTAAAACCTGTCTATAAAGACCACCCAAGAGACCAGAGAAAGTGGTCTTTATATACACATAAAAATAAGTGTAATTAGACTTCAAGGAACCTGATTTTCGTGTTCTTTATGTACAGATGATCTCTTTATAGAGGTGGTCGCTAGAGCAGGTTGCACTGTAATTTTAATCCAAAAATAGGGAGTCTCAGTATTTATGGGGGAGACTTGGCAAGTATTAAACCATTGTAATCACTGGAAACATAACTATACTTTGTCTTACTTTCAGAAATTTCTTGGCATGTGAGACAAAATATTGTTATTCAATTTATAACATAATACTTTTTCTGTGAGATTTTCTTTTCAGGAATGCGAAATTGCTATATTGTGTAGGTAATGTAGTTGGTAATGTTTAGTTTACCAACAAATATCCTTTAAAGGTTTATAATTACTAGCACAACAACAGGTTGGTCCTCCTTACTGACACAGGTATTTTCGACAGGTTTTTTAGCACAACAATAGGTTGGTCCTTCTAACTTACTGACACAGGTTTTTTAGCACAACAACAAGTTGCACAATTGGTCCCTCTTACTTACCGACACAGACATCTCCATCAGGTTTTTTATTACTAGCACAATAACAGGTTGGTCCCTCATATGTCATTTGGCATTCATATTCACAGTTTATTGTATCACAGTTAGAAATCGGGTGTTGACCTTTAAAGAAAGAAACAAAACTCAACCAAATTAATATATACTATAAGTAAACTGTACATTCGAATATTTTTGCATCGTTATAATTTTTGTTATTAACAGAACGCTAAAAGCACATTGTTTGTTTTGGGGGGTTTACGGTCCTTTTCAACACATGTCTAGGTCATATCCAGACTGTCTGTTTGTGACAGTTCGCACTGATAGTGACTTTATAGTGTCATATCTTACAGAAAAATCCTGCCCAAGACACATTGACAATGATTATTTATTGTTGTCCTGACACCAAACCAACCAGTCCCCGTCTTACCCAGAAACGCTGAGCACTTAGCAGGGAGCCAGAATATTATCTAATTCTAACGTCTTAGCCGAGGACTAAACCCTTGACCTATTGCACACAAAGTCAACACTCAATGGACTGAATAATTAACAGAAACATTCTAAATTGAATATTGTTAAAGTCAATATATTACCTGATTTCAAGTTCATTAATAATTTTCCATCTTACTTATGTCAACAAAAGGTGAACTCGCTGACGTTAAAGGTCACTTAATCCTCTAAGTCAAAGTCATGTCTATTGCAAATAAATTTATTCATAATTTTCAAGGTCATTATAATTTACTAATGTTACGTTGCTTGTTTACCGAAATCAAGGTCACATTTTATTAACTATGTATCACTATATCTTCCAATGTCAAGGTCAATATATGTACTATTTAAGGCAAACATTATTACTACCAGTAAGGGCAAGGTCACTTTAAATTAAAATTAGAAACATACTTAGTGAGCAATTATTGTTGTCAGGCTTGCAATCACAGAACTCATTTATAAGAATATGTCACCTATATCTACCAAGGTCAAGGTCAATATATGTACTATTCAAGGCAAACATAATTACTACCAGTAAGGTCAAGGTCACTTATAAAATTTCAAACTTACTTAATGAGCAATTATTGTTGTCCGCCTTGTTTGGACAGTCAGGCTTCCCATCACAGAACTTGCTTATATGAATACACATTGTACTTCCGGGACAGCGCATAGTATTCGGTTCACATGGCAGTAGATTTTCTATGTGTTGAACTAGGGAGAAAACAATATCTTCTTTATTCTTGAAGTATAATAATGTCATAAACAAATAGTCTATAAGACTTTCTAAAGGTTAATTAATATAATAATGATTTGACCATCTAAGGAAGCTAGTGAAGCTAGTGACGGACATGAACATCAAAACACTTGACAAAGATGGTCATATCATACAAAAGTAGTGGGAATTCTTATATTTATTATTCTTGAAGAAAATTTGCAGGACAAAGGCAACAATTCTTTCAGCACCAATCTTTTATAAGTATAGTTTTGT
Source organism: Pododesmus macrochisma (assembly GCA_032359645.1). Lineage (NCBI taxonomy): Eukaryota > Metazoa > Mollusca > Bivalvia > Pectinida > Anomiidae > Pododesmus > Pododesmus macrochisma. Next base: position 17,869 of record JAUMGZ010093446.1, read on the forward strand.
CTTAATATATAAATAATAAGAGATCCAAAACACACATCTAGATATCGACAGCCAGAACTTATG